>PVIR01018523.1:0-33227 GCA_004026965.1 Petromus typicus | reverse complement strand
CCTGGGCCACAAAGTGAGATTAAAGCCAGCCTGGACCATATAGGGAGACCCTGTCTCAACAAATAAAACAAAATAAAAAAAGAATTGTTTGAAACTATTTAACCTGTTTCAAGTCTGTGCCTGTTCCCTAACACTTTCTATCCTCAAAGTGTTACTTTGTATTTCTGTTTGTGAAAATGATGTGCAGAAAATGTTGCTAAATTGAATTAGCTGACTGTCTAATAAATTGTTTTTGAACTTGTTACCTATTTTGAGAGCTGAAGAAAGATCTTAATTAAATTAGGATACTTCTCAGACAAAACAGCCCTAAGTAGTAGGCCAGGGGAGAGAAAACAGATGAAGTTTGACAGAACAGGAGAGAGCAGTGTCACGTGTAGGTCGTATGATGTATATTTTAGAACCAGTGAAGCCATTAGAGGAGAGGTGACATGATAAATCTAATCAAATCTGTGGCAGTGGGGACCACAGCATGTTGTATAAATAGGTGGAATTATATGGAGCATTTGGATTATATCCCTAGGGCAAAAATTATGTGAATAAGGTAATAACTATCTCAGATGAGTTTAAATCTTCAGCATATTGTCAGGAAAGAGGGAAGAAATTTGAAGATCCTAGCCAGCGGTGGAGGTGTGCACCATTGTGTAATTGCAGCGGCCTGGGCTTCTGAGGCAGACGGTAGGCAAGTTCAAGCCCAGCCCAAGCAGTTTAGCAACTTAGAGAGACTCTGTCTCAAAAAATAAAGAGCTAGGGCCAGGGATGTAGCTCAGTGCTTCTGGACCTGGCAAGCACAAGGTCCTAAGTTTGATCCCGGGTAAACACATATCACAGTGCAAGACATGGTGGCTCATGTCTGGAGGCAAAAGCAGGAGGAATGTTTTGCATCCCAGACTAGTCTAGGCTACATAGTGAACTCAGAGCCAGCCTGAACTACAAAGTAAGACCCAGTCTTAAAAATAAGATAAGAGGACCAGGGATTTAGCTCAGTGGTTCCGGCGCCTGTCTTGTAAGCACAGGGCTCAGGTTCGATCCCCAGTAACCATATACAATACTGGGCATGGAGACTCACCCCAGCAGCAATCAGTACCACATACCACAGTGCCGGGCGTGGTGGCTCACGCCTGTCATCCCAGCACTCGGGAGGCAGAGGCAGGAGGATTGCAGTGATGTGAATTGGAGGCTGAGCTCAGGGCCAGCCTGAACCACAAAGTGAGACCCTATCTCAAAAATATAAAATAAAATTTAAAAATAAAAATAAGATCAGATAAAAAAAAATAGAGCTGGAGCTCAGTGTGAAGCCCTGGGTTCAATCCCTAACATGACAAAAAACCTGGATTACTGCGATGTCTATAGAAACAAAAGATTTTTTCATGACAAGATTTAACAACTTACTGCACTGTTAGTAAATAAGGGTTGTGGGGTTTTTGTTTTTTGGGTTTTTTGGGGGGGCAGTATCAGGGATTGAACTCAGGCCCTTGTGATACCACTTGAGCTAAATCCTCAGCCCTTGTAGATTTCTTTTAATGTTTGAACCCAGTTTCCCTTGATGTTTCTTTGAGTACTTTGAAAGGGAAATCAGTGTAATCCACAGCACATTTCCAAGATGTCACTGTCTTGTTTCAGGACCTTTAAGTGTTTAACTGCCAGAGAACAAATTTACCATCAGACTCCCAGTCAGCTTTATTTTATATGCTAGAATTGGACAACACTTCATTCTATGAAATAGTTGGTGTTCTGATGAGCTGAGTAAAAGTGTATTGTTGTTTTTGTTTTGTTTTAATGACAAGGTCTTGCCACATAGCTCAGGCTGGCTTCAAACTCATTATATAGCCCAGACTGGCCTAGAACTCAAAGCAGTCTTCCTGCCTCAGTCTTCTGAGTGCTGGGATTACAGGAATGGACCACCACACTCAGTTCTGTTGTTCTTGAGACAGGGTCTCACTGTATAGATCAGGCTGGGCCAGAACTCATGGGGACCTTCCTGTCTCAGCCTCCTGAGTACATTATAAACATGTCCAACCACACCTGGCTGGAAGAATGGTTTTATACACCAGAAAGGACTGAAGAAAACAGAGACAAACACCAAAACATGCGGTCTTTTTCTTGATGCAAAGGAGTAAACCAAGAGTCTTGCACTAGTTAAGCAAAAGCACTGCCACTGAGGTAAGGCCTGCGCATGTGTGTCTGTGTGTGTCTAGGTATGTATGCACTGGGATCAAAACCAGGACCTCGCAGTGGGCAAGCACTGTGTCCCACACCAGACCATACCTCAGTGTCCAGTCACCATGCTTCAGCCGGGCCTGTGCAGTGAGCTTTCCCTTGGGAAAGACAAATACAGAAGAATGAGGCTCCAGGAAGCTTTCAGAGAGGGACCTGAGGTGGAGTCCAGGGCTGGGGTTCGGAGAGAAGGAGCCCGATGTGCTGTGTCCTGTCCTGATAGCTCGCGCTGTCTCTTCATCCCTGTCCTCTGTAACATCCCTTAGAACGAGCTGACAGCAGACCTTTCCCAAGTGCCATGAGTTGCTAATCCAGATGTACTGAACCTGAGGTAGTAGTAGTGGGAACCATAGTTTATGGCCAGAAGGTCAGTGCACATGCACAGCAGCCTGAGATTTAGCAGTCGCGCCCAGGGAGTTGGTCTTCTGACAGAGAAACTAGTCGGTGTCCACTGCAGAACTGACTGCTTCAGGGTAAACTAAAAATTCTAGGACAAAATATAGGAGAATGTCTTCATGAGGAGGCTCAGGAAACATTTGTTTACTGGAACATAAGAAGTGCTAACCGTGAAAAATATTCATATTGGGTTTACTAAAAGAATTTCTTGTCATCAAAAGACTCCCTGAGGAGAACTAGTACTTGGCAATAAAAAGAAATAAAGATATGAATGATTGGCACAAATACAGCATGGGTAAGTCTCAGAATACACCATGTCAAGGATGTCCAACAGAGGGTACAAACTGTATGGCTTAAGTTAGAATAAAATTCTAGAAAATGCAGAGGGACCAGGATTTTGTTTGGTTTGGTTTGGTTTTTGTGTTGATTGGTTAGTTTGTATGTTTGTTTGTGATAGGGTCTAGCTCTGCAACCTAGACTGGCCTCAATCTCGCTTAGCTCCTGAATGCTGAGATTACAGGTGTTTTTTTATGTATGAGGGTAGCATTAAGGTGTGGTGAAAGGAGGGGATTTTAGAGCAAGGAAGAGGTTACTGTTTAGGGAATGATGAGTGTGTTTACTATTTCATTTGCGGTGATGATCTTGTGTGTCCGTTTTAAATGTCAGTCATACGTCTATAAAGCTATTTTTAATGGAGAAATAAGGAATACCAAGTGAGAACAAGCAAAAGCAGTTCAGAAGGCTGCTGGCCTGGGTTTGGCAGATTCTGAGGCAGAGAGGGGAGGCTTCAGCTTGGAAAGAGGAAGAAGCTTTGTGTGTCCCCGAGAGGAGGTGGCGTCCTGAGCCTGGGCTGACGGGCCGTGCGTCTGGTGTCGCTGGCTGGGGCTGCGCTTTGAGTTTTCCCTGTTAGGTCTGGCTGGTTGGAAGTGGGACAAGAGCCCGGCTGTTTGGGGCAGTTGTTGTGGTAAGGACTGTTTGACTAGACAAGCTGACTTCCTGGGCTATCTACTGGAGACACGAGGCTTGTGGACTCCTTACGTTGATAGTGCTGCCCTGGTCTGTTAGTGCACATGGCGTGTTTGAAAAATACAATGACTTTAACAAATTCTTTAAAATGTATTATGGTAAAAGACACAATGCCCCAAACCCTTCAGTGTCCTGCTCCTCACTGGAAACTTGTTTGGAGCTGTATGTAATGACTACGTTCATCTGGGGGGTCGACTTGTGTACTGAACACATCTTAATTCTTTTTACATCTCCTTCCCGGTTTGCTCCTTTTTATCCTTCTCCTTAAAACTCTCCTCTTTCCTCCCTGTTGTGTTGTTGTTGAGCAAAGCTCTGTTAAACTTGCTCCTCGGTTACCCACATTTAAGGTCCTGCCGCTCCTGTCTGCGTGTGGTGCCACCCTTACACCTCCTGGCCCATCTCCCACTCCAGGGAAAGTCTGTGCTAGAGCCTCAGCCTTGAGCGTGGGTGACTGTCGCCAGGGACCTGACTTTTCCTTCCTGCCCCTGCGGAGCTGCTCTGCACGTGCGAGCCAAGCTCTTTGGCGCCATTCTGCCCAGGTGACTGCGGCCTGCACACGGGCAGGCTCTGGTCTGGCCCTGTCTAGTCTGACAGACTCCTCCTCGTGCAGTCCTCTGGGACACGTGGGCATATGAGATTTCTGAGCCCACGTGGCTGTTCACTTACACTGCTGTCCCTGCTTTTCTGATCTTAAATGTTTTCTTTTCTCCTCATAATTGTACGCAGCCTGTTTCAGCCTGGGTGGGGAGTGACAGTGCATCATGAAATCCATATATAAGCGCCCCTGTGAATGTGCATTTATCTCGAGAAAGGGCTTTTCTAGTAAGCACTCACGAGAGGAGTCTGTAACCACTAAAAGCTAAATGGAGTTACCTGCCTAGTGATAAACATAAATGAACTCATTTCGTGTCATGTTAGCAAAGTTGTTTTTGTTTTGTTTTGTTTTGCAGTGCTAGGACTTGAACCCAGGGCTTGGGCACATAGACCAAAATTCTGCCACTGAACCAGATCCTCAACCTCAGCAAAGTGCTGTTCTAGTGTATGTGTATGTGATTGGGGAGTGAATACAAGGTCAATGCACTGGGCTGAGTCTCTAGCCCATTTTATTTTTTATTCTGAGATAGGTTCTCCCTAAGTTGTTTGGGCTGGAGGAAACTAGAGATCCTCCTGCCTTAGTCACTTAGAGTGCTGGGATTGCAGGCGTGTACCCCCATGCCTTGCTGCCAGCAAAGATTTTTACTCAGTGATTAAAATCTAGTCCCATCAGGCTTTGTGGAGCACTACTGTATCCCAGCAGTCAGGAGCCTGAGGCAGAAGAATCACAAGTTCAAGGCCATCCTGAACTATATAGCAAGACCCATTTAGATAGATAGATAGATAGACAGATAGATAGATAAATATATAGATAGATGGAAAGAATCATTCTAGTCCTAGCTAGCCATGTGATCTCAGCTACTCGAGAGGCTGAGGCAGGATGATTGCTGTGAGTTTGAGACCAGCCTGAGCTAGATAGTTCACTGTCACCTTGAACTACACAGCAACACCTGAAGAGGTGGGGGAGAGATATATTTCAGTGAGAAGGCCTTGAAAAGAACACAACCTCAAATCCTTGGTATTAATTAAATATAATGGATAATAAAACTTTTTTAAAGTAGGTAGGCTGTATTTAAAGCTCTAAGTTTCAAAAGCAGGTAAAATGTCCTCATCTACTTTTCATGTTCCGAAGTACAGCTCTCTAGGTGGAATTTTAGGATTTATTGCCCTCAAAAGAGAGTACCATAACACTTTCACCTTGGTATCTTTAGTTCCCGGAAGTTTTTTCTGTCCCAATTCCATGCGGCTATCGAACAGCCAGTAGATGCTTTGATGTGTAACAGTCAGTCCCTTTTAAACGTATTAAGGATCACGCTTCTCATCGGTACTTTTTTTCTGTTACAGATTCCTGTAGGCAATGGAAACTGATCTCAATTCCCAGGACAGAAAGGACCTGGACAAGTTCATTAAATTTTTTGCCCTCAAGGTAACGTGTCCTTTCTCCGAGCTGAGAATGATTTCAAGTCACTCCTGTGCATCTCCCTGTCGAGCTCCTCTCTGGAAATGGAACATAACGGATTGCAGCTTCCCCTTTTTAAGGGCGACCTCTGTTTGTTGTAAACCAAACTGAAGGATGAGGGTGTGACTACAGAGTAGCTTCCAGTCTTCCACAGCTACTTGTGCACAATTTCTGTAGAGACGTCAAACTCTTCCCCCAGGTTATCGCCACAGTGTGTTCCCCCTGGGTGGGAACAGACACGGACCTGAATGGCGGCCTTCACGGCATCTTTCCCTCATCGTCAGCTAACACCGGGGTGTCTGCCTTTCACGTATTGCTCACTTCCTGCTCAGTGGAAGAATAATGCTGGATTTCAGATGATTATTTTTTCTCTATTGCTGTTAAAATTTTATCCTTTTCTGAGGTAAAATAATTATTAATTGGCATCTTTTTAACTCTACAGAGGTAGGTTTTTAATCTTTGTAAGGAGCCGTATCTTTTGGGGGTGCTGCTAGGCCTCAAACCCTGGACTCCACCTGCCCAAGGCAAGCCCTGTACCCTCTGCTACCTGCCCTTTACCCTTTTCATTGTTTTCTTCTTGGTGGTTGTCTTTCAGACTGTCCAAGTGATTGTCCAGGCTCGACTTGGTGAAAAGATTTGCACTCGTTCATCTTCTTCCCCAACGGGTTCAGACTGGGTAAAACTTCTGCTCTTTGCTAAGTGAGCGGTCTCTATACCGTGGTGTTTGTCACAAAAATGAGTGTCAGGCTCGGTAATTAAGTACAGGATTTATTGTAGTATTAAGCTGTGATGTGAAGATACCTGACTCTGTTCAGTCCATTCACCTGCGAAGTGTACCCCTATTGAGATTAGTCCTGACTCCGTCTGAGTCTTGGCTTTCTGCTGAGACAAATGGAAAGCTTTGTCCTTCAAACACAAGCAGCTGCCTTATTAGCTGCCTGTTATCTTGAGACGTAACCCTTCCAACTTGAAAGCAGGGGCCATGGTAAAGCACGAGCAGTACCTGCCTTGCCCAACAAACGGCTATGTGGCCCCCAGCCGTTCCAGGGGTGGGGGGGTGGTCTCATGCCAGGGTCCCTTTTATGTTCTAGTTTAATTTAGCGATCAAAGACATCCCAGAGGTCACCCATGAAGCAAAGAAGGCACTGGCGGGGCAGCTGCCTGCCGTCGGGCGGTCCATGTGTGTGGAGATCTCACTCAAGACCTCAGAGGTAAGGGGATGGCCAGGCGGGTCCTCACGCAGCCCCAAGATGTCAGCCCTCTGCTTCCAGCTTATTTCCCAGTCCTGGTCCTGCACCTTCCTTCTCTGTACTGTTTCTCATTTTTTGACGGGGTCCTGGTCTGTCTGTCTGGTGGGGCTGGGAATTGAACCCAGGGCCTCACATGTCCTAGGCGGTAACGTCAGTCCCCAGGCAGGGTTTCTGTACTTACTCCAGCAATGTGGAATAGGGTCTTTGCCCTCTTCTGTGTAAGACAGTCTTCTGTTCAATCTTTGGCCCACACGCTGTAGAAGATCACCCCTTTTAGGGAGGAAAGGTGACTGCTTTAGACTTTCTGTGGTGACTCATTTGTATTTGTTTCCAGAAAATAACTTATTTTATTGTATGTTTTTGCAGTAGTCAGGTTTGGACTGAGTACCTTCACGCCCTGCTCGTCCACCCTTTTTTTTTGGTTTGAGAGTTGAACTTAGGGGCCTGTACTTGCCAGGTAGGCACATGGCACCACTGAGCTACATCCCCAGTCCCTACGTCCTTTTTTGAAACAGCCTCCCTATGTAGTTCAGGCTGGCCTTGAATTCAAAGTGATTGTCCTGCCTCACTCTCTCAAGTGCTGGGACAGGCAAGTGCCAACACATTTGGCTCAATCCCTGTGTTTTAGTTTGGGCAGATTTCTATTTTCCTTTCCCATCCTTTTTGTAATGTTGTTTTGAAACAGGTTTTTACTAAGTTGCCCAAGCTGGGTTTGAATTTACAATCCTCCTGCCTCAGCCTGCCGGAGTTCTGCTGTTCTAAAATGTGCACCACCACACTGAGCTTTACTGTGATGTTTTGTTCACCCTGACCCACCCTGAGCCAAGTGTTATTTCTTACATGCTCATTGATATGGTGCATCTAATACATCGAGGCTGTGTGGCAGGATAAGAGGCACACTGCTCCCGTAATCTCCCTACCGAAGGAGCGAAAGAGTAGGACTAGTTGAAAACAAGGTTTAATACCAGCTTGGACAACACACTAGACACTGTCTCAAAATACAAGAAAGGTCTGGGGCTCTATCTCAGTGATAGAACACTTGCCCTGTATTTGTTCAGCTCAAGTGTTAATCCCACCACCACGAAAGAAGGTAAAGGTGATAAGATGGGTCTGTATTAAGATATATAAGTTATTTTAAATTAAGGGAAGCTCAATGATGCATGTATCTTTTTTATGATGTATTTATTAAGAAAAAATAAGTGTTGGGCCGGGGATTTAGCTCAGTGGTTCCGGTGCCTGTCTTGCAAGTGCAAGGACCCGGGTTTGATCCCCGGTAACCACATACCATACTGGGCATGGAGACTCACCCCAGCAGCAATCAGTACCACATACCACAGTGCCGGGCGTGGTGGCTCACGCCTGTAATCCCAGCACTGGGGAGGCAGAGGCAGGAGGATTGCTGTGATGTGAGTTTGAGGCTGAGCTCAGGGCCAGCCTGAACTACAAAACGAGACCCTGTCTCAAAAAAAAGAAAAAATGAGTGTTAAAATGGTATATACAGTGTGATCCAGCCTTTTAAATAAAGAGCTGGTTAAATAAACTGATATTTGTTTTTATTTCCTTTTTACTTATCTTTGCCTCCCAGTATTTGTATAGTGACTGTGTAGCACTTTACAGTAGAAAAGAGGGTAACTTTTAAGAACTGAAATGTTTTTCAATTGTTCCATCTGCAGGGAGATTCCATGGAGCTGGAGATCTGGTGTCTTGAAATGAATGAAAAGTAAGTGTTTGTGTCTCAGGTTCTGGGTTGTGGCAGCTGAGGACACAGACAGTGGCATCCTGCTGGCAGGGAGGGCATTCTGGCTTTGGCAGAGCGAGAGGTCTGTGGTGCCCTGTGCACCGAGGCTGGCTTCCAGCCTGGGCACAGCGGTGACCTTCGAGGGAGGTCAGGCGGCAGGGCCCCGCATTCCCGGGAGAGAAGCAGCAGGAGGAGCTGACAAGGAGCCGTTGTTTGCGCAGCGCACAGCTCTTCTGACTCAGCCCCTCGTGAGCTGTGTAACGTGACCGCTGTGCTTGTCTGTGTCCTGCATGGCAGCCATCCAGTGAGAGCTCCCGCGCTGCCCCCTTGTGCCCCGTGTGGGCTGTGGGTCAGAGTCACACGTCATCTCACTGCCCACTCCTCCTCTAAGGCGGATCCATTCACCCCTGCCCAGAGCTTCAGTTTTCAAGTGAAATACAGAGGGAGTTGAGGACTATCAACCCAAAGAAAACCATTTAGTGGTGAGAAGAATGTGTGGTGTGAGTGCTATTTTTTTTTTTCATAACTAGAGAGTAATTGCTTAGTTATGGTAGAGAATTTTAGTGCCAAACATACTTTGCTACAGATGTCCTCTAGAAAGACAGCTTATATGATCTCACATTGAAATCACACCTACACTTTTAACATATATATAATTGCACTGTATACTTTGAGACAGGGTCTCACTTTGTAGTTTAGGCTAGCCCTGAACTCACTGTGTAGCCCAGGATAGCCTCGCGCTCACAGCAAATCCTCCTGCCTCTGCCTCCCTAGTGCTGGAATTACAGGCGTGAGCCACCATGCCTGGCATTGTGGTATGTGGTTACGAAGAATCTAACTCGGAACCTTGCACTTGCCAAGCAGACGCTGGAACCACAGAGCTAAATCCTCAGCATTGTGTTTATTGGTTTTAAGTGTGTTGCTTCATAGCTTAGAATGGTAACCACTTCCAAACATACTAGGTGGATTTTCCTGCTCATCTGCTCCTTCTCCAGTTGATCCTTTAGTTTATCTTTTTTTTTTTTTTTTTTTTTTTTGAGACAAAGTCTTACTATATAGTTCGGACTGGTCTTGAACTCGTGGTGATCCTCCTGCCTCTGTCCTCTGAGTGCTAGGATTACAAGCATGCGCCACCAAGCCCAGCCTAAGTTCGAAACATTTTTAAATCATAAACACACAGTTGCAGTTATTCTCAGGAGATATTAACAGGATCTGCGTACCCCTCAGGTGTGATAAAGAAATCAAAGTTTCCTACACCGTGTACAACAGACTGTCCCTGCTGCTCAAGTCTCTTCTTGCTATCACTCGGGTGACACCAGCCTACAGGCTCTCCAGAAAGCAAGGCCACGAATACGTCATATTGTACAGGTAAGCCGCGTGGGTGTTTGTCCCTTCACACACTGCTCTGTAGCCTCAGGTGCTCTGCACCTGCATTGTGCATAGGTAATCCCTTAAATTATCAGCACTGTAGCTAGTGTATGATCGATCGCTTTCCTTCCATCCTCTGTGATAGACCCAGCTTTACTGGCCCTCAGTCTCCGCACAGTCATGAGTTCGTAGAGTGGATTTTGAGGTCAGAAAAGGAGCTTAAGATCTCAAAAAACAGGCCATTCTAGCTGGGTGTATTGATACATTCCAGGAGGCTGAGGCAGGAGGACCATACATTCCAATTCCAATCTGGGCAAGTTAGCAAGACCAGTCTCAAAGTATGTATGTGTATATAAATGCATAAAATTGAATAAATAAAAATTTTTTACAAAGGTTTAGAAAGGGAACTGGGCTAGGTCTTGGCTTCAATACCCTACACTACAGAAAAAAAATAATAAAAAGAGATCAGCCACTTCTTTATAGTTCAGGCCACAGTTACCTGTGTCTGGGACATAGCTCAGTGTGAAGGCCCTAAATTGAAACCCCGGTACCAAAAAGCAAACAGCAAACCACCTGCCATCCAGGCTGTCCTGGGAAACCTATAGCCTCCTGCATTCCAGTGAAATTCAAACTGTTGTCTAACAAAAGGCTGATTTAACTTAAGTGTGAAATTATTTGTGTGTGGATATAGAAAGCTAGTCAGCAGTCAGCTGAGAATTTTCCCTGGGGTGTTTCTCCTGGTCTTAAGGACTCTTGTTCTCACGAGGTCCCTGGGCCAGCTGACCCTCAGGTCAAGCAGAGGCACAAGGAAATTTAGGGCTGCATTGCAGGGTCAGGAAAGGGGGAGCAGGAGGACAGAGCGAGATATTTGCTGTGGGGAGAAATAAGGCCAAAGCCCAGGAGCCAGACCGAGGCAGAGACCAGCAGCTGGAGAGAAGCAGGGAGGAGAATCCGTGCAAGTGGGGATAGCTCAGGAGCTGTCTTTAGATTGTTCCCTGCTCCCTAGGGGAGGAGTAGAGGGTATGAGACAGTGTGGGAGCAGGACAGGGACGCCTGTGGCTCCTGAGCCATCCCAGACTTGCGAGCTGTCTGGCAACATGCAGTGTGAGTGCAGCGGGACGGCCTTGCTGGATTGGCTGGGTACTTGCACCCCTGAGAACCTTCTCCACACCCACTGTCCTGCTCTGGGCAGTGACCTGGCAGCCCCAACTCTGCCTATCTTCAAGACTAGTAAGTGTTTGGTGACTTCTCCGTGGTCTTGCTGGTGTGAAGTCAAACCTTCGATTTCAAAGTGACCAGCCTTGTATTCAGGCAGAACAGAAAATTGCTTTCTAATGCTGACATCTTTCCAGGTGCTGAGTCCCATTTCCTTTGATCCTGTTACAGGATTCTCTGCCATGCTACTAAAATCAGCTTAGCTAACTAGGGTTACTTCCTTAGCCTGGTCTCTGGAGTAATGTTACTCCTGAGTGAATTTGGATGCGGGCAACTGTGGCCTGAACCAACAAGACGTGGCTGATCTCTTTTTATTCGTTTTTTTTTTTCTGTAGTGCAGGGGATTGAACCCAAGACCTATCCCAGAACCCTTTTTATCTTGATTTTGCAACAGAGTTTGACTAAGTTGCCCAGGTTGGGCTCAACCTTGGGATCTTCCTGCTGCAAACAGGTGTGGCCAACTATACCCCCCCCCCCCCCCGCTCTGTTTCTATATCTGATATTTTTACTTCTTCATAATACTCTCACCTTCATAATAGTTCCAGGGCAGAAAATATTTTTGTTGTTGTTGTTTGAGTTTGTTTGTTTTGTCTTTTGAAATAGGATCTCACCATGTAGTTTAGGCTGGCCTTGAACTTACTATGTACCCAGTCTGTCCTTGAACTCAAGGGACTCTTTCTGCCTCAGCCTCCTGAGAGCTGGGATTACAGGCGTGTACTGCAACAAGTACTCAAGATTTTCTACTTTCTTAACCCACTTAGTTGGGAATGACTTGTTACAAGAAGGCAGAGTTCCTCATAACTAAAGACCACTTACCACAACTCATATTGTCCAGTAGCAGTTACAGGTCTACTGTCAAACTGATTAACCCCTTTTTATTTCCCAGTGTGTAATTGCACCACAGGAACAGGTAATGTTTCTCTTTCTTTCTTCCCTACAGGATATACTTTGGGGAAGTTCAGCTGAATGGCTTAGGAGAAGGTACGAGTTGCATCCAGTTGGGAAAACATTGTAATGTTATAAGCACTGCTACCTTCAAAGAGCTCTATGTGCTGTGTGGTAACCTGTGGTTATAGTCTCAGGGTGTAAGATGAGTGAGGAGAAGACAGGATGACAGGTAGGTGGACCGGGGAGATTTTCCAAGGAGTTCCATGGACTTCATGTTCTTCTTTATCCCTTTGATCATAATTTTGCCTGGAAATGAGTGCCACTGCTTCTGCCCACATTGAGTGAATAGTGAATGAGTAGAAAAAAGGGCAGAGTGTATGTGTGGACTTAAGTCGATGTGCCCAGTGAGGCTGCCACCCCCAGGGTGCAGGGGAATGATGCCAGAGAGAGTGATCAGGCTGAATGATTCAGGAATGACAGACAGGGACAGCCCCAGCGTTTTCTGAAAGAAAAGCTCCAATGTCTCTCTTCTAGGCTTCCAGACAGTTCGCGTTGGGACAGTGGGCACCCCTGTGGGCACCATCACTCTTTCTTGTGCTTACAGAATCAACTTGGCATTCATGTCTACCAGGTGAGGAGGGCCTTACAACCCAAGACAACTCTCCCAAGGATGCCAAAGCGTCCACCTTCCCCAAACTCCTGGCAGCATGTGCTACGCAGCATAGCTGAAAGCAGTCCCCTTAGAGGAATGAGCTCAACAGAGAAGGCCCTGGAGACCAGGGATTTAGCTTAGTGGTTCTAGTGTCTGCTTTGCAAGCACAAGGTCATGAGCTCAGTCCTTGGCACCAAAAGAAAGGGGCGGGGGCCGTTGTGTGAGTTGGAGAATTTGAGAGTCCCAGAGTCAGCATGCCTAGAACGTAGAGTTATTGACTTACATTGAGCGATTGCCATAGTTAATTCGAGTCGGTATGAAGTGAGAGGTCTGCTGAGATCCTCAGGGGGCTGAAAGTGGCCCCACCCTGTGGCCTTGCAGGCGCTTCTAGCCCTCAGGGCCTCTCTCTTGGGCTGCTTTCTTCATTCCTGTGGCTTTCATGGATGTTCCACATTCCTAGCTTCTCCAGCTTGTAGGGTTTTCACTGTACTTTTACCTTCACATTTACAACTTCACGTGTTCCTTTCTCTTGGTCTCATGGCCTGGCCTCCCAGGCCTTTTTCTGAATTCTACTTGTACAGGTAAGCAGAAGCAAGCTTCCATGAGCCCACCACTCTTGATTGCTGCATTCCTATAAAACCAGCACTGAGTGGAGGGTGCCAAGGTCTGCTGTCAGCCCGAGCAGTAGCCAGGCTGCAGAGGCCTCAGTGCCTGAATGGCTGGCTGATCACTGGGAGCCAGATCTGCACATCTGGAACTCAGCACCGGAGCTGTCTTCTGAAAGCCAAGTCGTTGACCTTTATAATTTTGCACCTACACCTACAAAGGATGGGGCCTTGCTCATTCCTGACATGCTTTTAAGCCATTTTTCCTATTGTCCTGATGTAAATTACTTCTTTTTGTTTTTCTGAGAGTCTCGTGTAACACAGGCTGGCCTCAGACTCACAGTTCAAACAGTCTTCCTGCTTCAGCTTCCCAGGTGCTGTATTACAGGTGTTCACCCCCCCTCCTGACCACTTGACTTCTTTTTAAACTGCGTTTTGCTTGTTGTCTAGGCGATTTGAGAGGACCCCTCCCATCATGGGGATCATCATTGATCACTTTGTGGACCGCCCCCACCCCAGCCCCTCTCCCAGACACCCGTGCAGTTACAGGTGAGAAGCGTGGAGGGTGCCCCCCACTACAGTGAAGCCAGAGCAGCCATTGGCCTCTGGACAGAAGTAGAGGAGCTACTTTCTCTTCACGCTGCTTCCTGTTAGGTACAGAGGAAGGACTACACAGGATGTCTCAGAAAACACTGGCATTTGCATCTTGATGGTAACGGTGTTTTGTATAGCAGGTTAGCAGTGACGACAAGAGTGCTAGTGATTTGTAGACTATCCTAAGTTAATAAGTGGCTCCTAGGTCGCCACCTGGCCTTGTGAGTTGGCTGAGACAATTCCTGACACAGCCCCCACTCTTTCTCAACCCTTGCTGTCTGCTTTTGAATGGACTGCTGCCCTAGACAGCGCCCTGCCTCTGTTTCCCTCTCCTAGAACCCCTGGCGAGGATGTTGGGGGAGCATACCCCTCAGTGGAAGACTCTCAGGAAGTGTGCACCACTTCGTTCTCCACCTCCCCACCATCACAGGTAGGGAGAAGTGTGCTGGGGTCGCGGTGGTGACTACTACAGGCATGTACTTCTGTGTGTGTGTGTGTGTGTGTGCGCACGCGCGCGTGTACATGAAATGATGTCCGTGTTCAGCTACGCTCCAGTCCCTTTGGTTGTTGAGATGAATGATACAGAGACTTTACATAGCACATAACAGTGCAGTGATTCTAGTTCGTAACCGTTCTTAACCCACCGAATGATGTTTAGCCTTTACCTTCCTTCTGATGTCCTCTGACTCCCTTGAAAATCGGTCACAGAATTTGAAATGCATTCAGACACCAGGGAGATTCTGAAACCTACACCTGCTATTTAGTAAGCGTTTCAAGTGGCAAATTTGGTTTCTAATCAGGGAAGGAGCCCAAAAATAGCTCATACTTATTTAGTAAAAAATGCCAGTAAGAAAGTGGGCATGGAGGCACAGCTTAATCCCAGCACTCTGGGAGGCCGAGGCGGGAGGATCACAAGCTCCTGCTCTGCCTAAGCAACCTGGCGTTACCTTGTTTTTAAATAAAAGATGAAAGAGAGACTGAGGCTTTACTCCTAGGTTTAACCTACAATACAACAAAAAAAGCCAGTGAGAAAGCTTGTGTACTGACACCAGCGTTTGCCCCTCCACACTCGCCTGCTTCTAACCAGTAGCCTTGACATCAGTCCGTCCCCACCGCAAGTCCAGCTTCAATGAATCATGGGCCCAAAACGCGGCCAGCTCTCCACGAGAGCCCTGGGGTCCTGTGTCACAGCCATGGCCGAGGCCACCTCCACCAGGCAGCCCTTTCTTTCTGCTGACTGAATTTCAGGGCCATTCTTCTCCTCCCCACTCCTTCATCTTCCACCGCTGACCTACAGCCCCTCTGCACTGTGCCGAGCATGACTCAGATCGGCTGGTTTCTTCTGGCCCTGCCCCAGCTCTGCTCCTTAAACCATCCCCCAGTGCTTTCATTTTGCCTGCTCAGTGGATGCTACTAATTCCTTGTCTGTTATTTGTTTAGTTGTAATTTTTAATTATAAAATATTTAATTGTAGGAATTTATAAACATTTCTGTCCTGGGTTATTTTGGAAGCATCAGATCAAAAGCTTGGTTCAAAAACAGTAATTGGGGCCGGGGAGTTAGCTCAGTGGTTCCGGCGCCTGTCTTGCAAGCGCAAGGACCCCGAGTTCGATCCCCGGTAAGCACATACCATACTCACGCCCAGCAGCAACCAGTACCACATACCACAGTGCCGGGCGTGGTGGCTCACGCCTGTAATCCCAGCACTCAGGAGGCAGAGGCAGGAGGATTGCTGTGATGTGAGTTTGAGGCTGAGCTCAGGTCCAGCCTGAACCACAAAACGAGACCTTGTCTCAAAAAACCTAAAAAAAAAAGCAGTAATTGGTACGCGCCTGTCACCCTACTGCCCTTGGAAGATTGAGGCAGGAAGATTGGAAGTTTGAAGTGAGCCTGGTCTCTTAGCAAGACCCAGAGAAAAGGGCTGAGAGACAGGCTTGGTGACACACACCAGTTAATCCAAGCACTGGGGAGGCTGAGGCAGGAAGAGACCTTTGCCTAGGCCCTCTGTGGGTCAGCACAGGCCTTCCGAACCTGTGTTGAGTCCACCACTGCGGATTGAGGACCTCACCTCCAGTTTGAGGCCAGGCTGAGCTACATAGTAAGACCCTGTCTGAAAAAAAAAAGAAACAAAACAGAACCAAAAACAAACAAAAACTAGATCATGCTATAAGTAAGATTTTACCGACAGTGGCTACTTCTTAGAACCCTGGTCCTCAGATCAGACCTGGCGTGGTTGGATTTGGAAATGCCCCTTCCAAACTTTCATAGTAGAGAGAACAGAGGGGAAGCCATGTGCTCTTGTCCTCCTCCCCTCCCTTCACGCTCAGTAGTGTATTCCTCGGCCTCATCCAGAGATGTGCAGAGCTGCTCAGCACGTCTGGGGCTTTTGCTGGGCTCCGGGAAATAAACAGACGTCAATATTTTGCCAGCAGTGTAAGGATCATTGTGTCGTTTGGGCACAAAGTTGAGCATGAAGTAGTGACCTTCAACTTGCTGCTGTGTCTTAGAACCCATCTGATTCTAAGCAGTGATTTGCTAAATTTAAAGATGGAACAGCAGGACCCGAAGTCATCTTTTTCAAAAGTAGCTTTGAAACCAAGGTGCTTGACTGGGTGTGGTGGTGCACACCTGTAATCCCAGCACTTGGGAGGCTGAGGCTGGATTGTGAGTTTGAGACCAGTCTGGAATACCTAGTGAAATCTGTCTCAAAAAGATAGAAATAGGGGCCAGGGATTTAGCTCAGTGGTTCTGGCACCTGTCTCGCAAGCACAAGGACCAGGGTTCGATCCCAGTAACCACATACAACACTGGGCATGGAGACTCACGCCCAGCAGCAATCAGCACCACATACCACAGTGCTAGGCATGGTGGCTCACACCTGTAATCCCAGCACTTGGGAGGCAGAGGCAGGAGGATTGCTGTGATGGGAGTTTGAGGCTGAGCTTGGGGCCAGCCTGAACCACAAAGTGAGACCCTGTCTCAAAAAAACCTAAAAAAAAAAAATCAAGATAGAAATAGAACAGCTTTAAAAGGGTCCCTGCATTTTCTCTGTTGCACTGTTCCACATCATCGAGGACTGTTAAGCTCTGTGTATGTGCGCATGCGCGTACATGCACACCTTCTCCTTTGCCTTTCCTGGGTCAGCGCAGGCCTTTTTAAGCTGTGTGAGTCCATCACTGCAGATTGAGGGCCCCCCGCCCGGCACCCTCCCCTCCGTCACAGCCACTCCGTGCCGCTTCTGCCCACCCTGTCCACTGACACTCTGCTGCTTGATCAGGCCTTGAACTTGCTTGCTGTCCCAGCTGCTCCTCCGGGACACGGGTGTGCACGGTGTTCCCTGGGATATATGTCACTTCCAGGACTCTCCACACTGTCCCTTGGGAAGCCAGGCTGCCCTTCCGCCCGGCTCCCACCATCCCTCCAGCCTCCCTGCTGCCTCTCGGAAGTTATTTCCTGTCTTTCTCAAGGCCCTTTTCTTTTTTTCTTCTCTTGTTTTTCCTGTCTCTGTGTGTGTCTGTGCACAGTGTGTCTTTACTGTCACAAAGGCACATTTTCAGACCCCTCCTCCTGTGGTGACGGACACTCTGAGGGTCCCCATGGCAGGACTGGCCTTTTCCCATCAAGTGAGTTCATCATGGGCAGAAGGGGATTCGAAGAGACAGCTTCTTTCTGTTTGAGCTGTGAGAATCAAGCCCAGGGGATCGTTATTGAAATAGCCCCAAGTGTCCTGTGGGATCCTTGTGAGGTTTCATGGTTGATTTTAACAAGACACAGCCACAGCCCAAAATAGGGATTAGCATTTTGCTCCTCCTTCTGTTACATGAAAAATACATGCAGTTATTTATATCAAATTTCCAAATAAACAACCCAAGGCTGGCCTTTCTCTCTTCAATATAAACGGGATCCCAGCCCTACCCAGGGCAGTGAGGGCGCGATTGGAAAGGTCAGCCTTCTGTTCCACAGGGACCTCAAGGGCAGAGGAAAAAATAGAATGGCTTTGGAAAGACTGATGACTTTGGCTCCAAGTTCCGCCCGGGGTCGTGGCCCACTGGTCTGCCGGGCTCAGAATGGAAGCATTAGCTGCACCAGGGGAAGGGGCAGCCGGGAGTTCATTTGTGGCCTCGAGCTCGGAGCCAGGGCTCCTGTGTGAACAGTCTCCACACTTCTGTCTACGAGCAGGCGGAGGCCCAGCCCTGCCACATCCCATGGCCCCTCGCTGTGGGCCAGGCAGGATCCCTCCCTTCCCGCTCCTGAGGTGTCTGTCCCCCTCTCCGAGGCCCTGTTTTCCTGCCTCTCCTCTGTCCCTGTTTTTCTCTCGCTCAGCTCTCCAGCTCTCGCCTTTCCTATCAGCCTGCTGTCCTGGGCCTTGGATCAGCTGACCTGGCTTACCCAGTAGTGTTCGCTGCTGGTCTAAACGCTCCACACCCTCACCAGGTACCTCTGTCTGGGATGTGGGCTTCTGGCCGCCCTCCCAGCCTCTCAGGTCACAGCTGGACTGTGAGTGTCCGGACTAAGAGGAAGGGAGAGGCCTCCCAAGGTGTCTGTCCCTCCCTGTCCCTGTCCCTCTGTAGCCGTCACCATGTGTGTCTGCCAGCACCCAAGTCCCAGAAAGATAAGGATGTGGGGGTGCCTTTCCAGCTGGTGGTGGCATTGGTCACGGGAAGGCTGGAAGCAGGCACCATCAAGCAGGGCCCCAGGGTCCCCTGCCACCTGATGCAGCAGTGGCTCATGTATCTTTTTATTCCCGCAACAGCTAATGGTTCCTGGGAAGGAAGGGGGGGTGCCCATCGCCCCTAGCCATCCTATCCATGGTGCCCAGGCTGACCAGGAGAGACTGCCGACCCATACCCCTTCCGATGGGGCCCATTGTGCTGCCACACCTTCCAGCAGGTAAGTATCTGTGTGGCCCAGCCACAGCCAAAGCCAGCAGGGCCTGGGAGGCCAACCCCGTGGGCATCCCTGTCCCAGATGGGAACTCTGCAGAGCCTCAGCAACTCTGCTATCGAAGAGGGTGTCTGAGGAAGCTCAGGCCAGCAGGAAACAGCAGGGCTTGGTCTTGGGGCCTTACCTAGATGCATGCAGATGGTCAGGTGTGGTTCTCTTTCCCTAGACTCCTTTTGCCTCAGTCTATTGCCTAAGGACCAGAACAGGTGTTTATCACAGCCTGAAGCCTGGGGCCACAGTGCAAGGTGTAATCTGCTGAATTACAGCCTCATGGACATTCTTTAGAAATGCCCATTTTTTTCTCATGTAAAGAAGGAAATAAGGCCGGGGAAATAGCTCAGTGTAAGATGCCTTCCTAGCAAACACAAGGTCCTGAGTTTGACTCCCAATAGCACAAAAATAAAAAAATCAAATCTAGGCATGGTAGCAAAGTGATACATTTCTACAAAATGATGCCGATAGTTCTTATCTTGTAAGTCATCACTGTCACCTTGTCTTTAGAAATGACAGGGCAGAGGTAAGCTCAGTAGGCCACGGGCCTGGTCTGTGTTCGGGCCTCGGTTCACCACAAAGCAGTGCAGGAGCAGCTGGCCTGAGGTCCCTGGGGTGCCACGCAGCTGGGACACAGCTGCTCCTGCTCCTTCCCTGGCCTGGCCTCAGCTCCCTGCATTCAGGCAGCCCTGGAGAGCATGAGACGACCTTGCCTGGCGGCAGTGACCCAGAGCCTTTGAGAGGTGTCCTGCAGCTCTCAAAGCGGGTTCACACCACTGGCTGCTCATTCCCGTCGTAGGCACCTTCGCCTCTCCTTTCCTTTCCCACAGTGGAGAGTAGTAGGAGGGCGCAGGAAGAGGCTTTCGTGTCAGTCTCCAGAAAAGTCCTGGCTTTTCACACTCTACCCTTTCTCCCCACCTCCAGGGTTGTTTGCTCAAAGGAAGATCTGTTAGTCATTTTACAGATGATTTCTGAGCCAGACCCTGGGACATGCCTAAGAGTAGCTAATGATAGAGCCCTGCAGGGTCAGATTAGCATTGATACAGTGGCCCAGCACATGGAGGCCTGTCCCTCAGGCCTGTCCCCATTGCTGGTGTAGTCACTCGCACAGTCCTCTTGCCAACCTAGAGTCCCTGTGGTTGATCAGACGACCTCTCCAGTCCCTGCTGCACCAGCTGTTTTCGCCTCTTGGGCTGCAGCCACTGTGAGGCTTCAGGCTCCGTGCCCTGGTCCCCAGAATCAGGACCCAGCATTGTGTGCAAGAGAGCAGGGTGCTAGCTGTGCCAATCGGGGCTGTTAGGAGTGGAAGGGTGTGATGGGTGCCGGTGTCCCTTGCAAGGTGGGGCTTGAGCTACTGTGCCATAAACAACTGCAGTGTTCTTAGGCAATGAAGAAAGCAAGCGAAATGTGGGGTCTACTACATCACCCATGAACCCCACAGTTGCCACTCATTAGATCACCGGTCCATATCTGGGCGTGGCATGCATGGTAATGGATCTTATCACTGGCGTGCAGGTTAAATTCCACCCCAGCTCTTACACAGCTCCAGGAGCAGCACTTGTACGTACGTTGTCCTGCTGTGTGCTCACGAGACGGGGACAGTGACAACAGCCAGGGCACACAGTCTTCTTTCCCACGTGGGTGGCTGGGCCCCTCTGAGAGGTTGGGCTGTGGAACCAGGCCATTCTGTGGTTTGAGAGTGGGTACCACCTTTACCTTTCTCCTCCAGTGAGGGCGCCGAAACCATCTCCAACAGCAGTGAGGGCCGGGCCTCCCCCCACGATGTCTTGGAGACCATCTTCGTCCGGAAAGTGGGGGCTTTTGTCAACAAGCCCATCAACCAGGTGACTCTTCTGTCCCCAGTGCATTGCCAGCATTGTGTGTTACATCATGGAGCTGAAGCTGCCCTCGCCTCCCCGCTTCCCATGTCATTGCCATGGTCCTGCCCGAAGCTGGAAGCACCTCAGCAGCCTGGGCCCAGCCCTGGTTCCTGAGCTGCTGTGGAAGGTCCAGGCCCCTCCCCGGCAGGGTTGTCAGGAGCCGGGCCCTGGGCGTGCAGTGTGCACTTGGGGGTGTAGTGGTGGGTGTGGGCAGCACCCCTGGGAGCTGGCAGGCATGAGCACTTCTCTCCAATGGCTCTGTAGGTGACCCTGACGAGCTTGGACATACCCTTTGCCATGTTTGCTCCCAAGAACTTGGAGCTGGAAGACACCGACCCTATGGTGAGCACACTGGTGACTGCCAGTTTCTCACAGATGGCGCAGTTGGCACCCCCCTCATGAGCCACAGTTACTGAGGCCTCCCCAGACCGGAAGCCTGTGTGGCTGGCATCCGGCTCCTCCTACAATCTCCAGCGTGGGCACCCAGGTCACGGCTTCCATGCTGACTCTGCCTCTTCTTTTTTTTGGAACCAAGAATCAGACTCAGGGCATTGCACTAGCCAGGCAGGTGCTGACCACTGAGCATCCCCAGCCTGACTCTGCCTCTTGCGTACAGGTAAACCCCCCGGCCTCCCCGGAGGCCGCATCTCCGCTGCACGGCAGCCTGCACTCTGAGGGCTCCAGTGAGGGCAGCGGCGGCAACCCCCACGATGACTTCGTCATGATTGACTTCGTACGTTGGCTCTGCTGGCCGGGGGCAGTAGCTGAAGCAGGAGTTCCCTCTTGGAATGGGATGGCTGCATGACAGAGGGTGTGAGGGGACCCAGTCCTGCTCTCAGTCTGGGACTCTGGGGGCCTAGGGACGGTAAAGCATTTCATGCCATATCTGGTTAAAATTCAGCTCTAGATGGAGACTTTCCAGTGGTTTCACTCAGGTCCTGTCACACCTACATGGGTGGCCTTTTGCTTAGGAATGTGTTTAAATAAGGAACAGAAACCTTGATGGGGAAGCAGTAGCATCCTCAGGCTTGGAGGTCAGCTTTCTAGAAGAGCTGGGTGTGCTGATCCCTCCCCCTCAAATGAGCCCAGAACCATCTCTTCTCAGATAGTCTTTGGAAGGAAACAGATGGTATGCAGTTTTAGATTTTCCATCCTATGCTCCGAGGTGACTAAATTGAGTCTGTGTTGTTTTTAAGAAACCGGCTTTTTCTAAAGATGACATCCTTCCAATGGACTTGGGGACCTTCTACCGTGAGTTTCAGAACCCCCCTCAGCTGAGCAGCCTCTCCATAGATATTGGAGCTCAGTCCATGGCAGAAGACTTGGTACGGAAACACCCCCCCCAGTCTGTCTTGCCCCACCTTCCTGTCCCCTTTTAATGATCACTTTTGCGCCACAGGCCAGACGTTTCCTGTTGTCCTGTCCACCCTTACACCTCCTAATGCCCCTGTCACATTTGAGACTGCTCAAGCCCAGTCCCTTCTCCACACATTGTCCATGTGACCTCCACACTCGTCCTGTGCAAGCTCTTCCTCTTCCACTGCTCTGGCATCCAGCTCTGTTGCCAGCCAGGCAGGTGCCCAGGATGCAGGGCAAAGGTCCAGTCCAAAGGGCTGCTCTTGCCTCTCGCTCAGAGCTCCTCCTCGTCTTTCTCAGGCCTGGCCAGAAGTCTGCTGCTGACTAACTACCTCGTCTCTCCTTGGGGCATTTCTTCTTCCTACCTGTGAAGGTCCAGTGTCCAGGGAGAATCACCACATCCAGGAGTGTCCTGCATAAGCCACAGACAGGATGCCCTGCACCCTGAGATGCCAGTCTCCCGTGGGCAGCAGACTCTGAACGCAGAGGCTTGGGAATGGCTGCCTTCGGTTTGGTTAGACAAAAAGCCACGCTCATTAGTAGTAACAGTGGGAGCACACCTGTTCCCTGTTGTTAACATTTATTGGGGCTGCCTAAGCTCCAGACATTTTTCTTTCCCTCTTTTCAGCTGGGCTGGTGATAGAACCCAAAGCCTGGTGCCCACTAGATACCATGAGCCACACCTCCAGCACTTGCCAAGTATTTTTCTAAGTGTCCTGACGTGCATCTTCAGTTCTCTTGAAAGGGAGGTTTTCTTATTCCAGCTTACAGACCAGAAAGCTAATCCCTGCTGGAATAACTTGCCTGTGGCCACACAGCAGACGAGTCAAAGCCCTGATCCTGAAGGGTTTGGCTCCTTCATGCCATGCTCTGTCGACTGTCCGTCCTTTGACACACGCTCTAGAGGAAATGGGTCCTCTGTGCTCGGTGTCCGCAGCCAGGCCCAGCCGGTGCTGACTCTCTCGGTGTCTGGGTCACTCTGCGATCCGAGGCTCGAGAGTGTCCATGTCCCTCCTATTGCCCACTGTCGCTGTGGCCCTGGCCTTCGTTTCTGTCTGGTACGGTGACCGCCCAGGTCTCTTGCTCCTCGGTCTCTGCAGCCGTTGTTTGCTGTCACTCTCCTGCAGGCCGATGTGAGGATGCTGGTGTCCAGGCAGAGCTGTGGAGCGCTTCTTCCTCTCTGGAAAGGTGTTCTATGCTCAGAAAAGGCTATAATGGACCTTTGCTTAAGTCGGAGGGCTGTAAACTTGCAGTGCCAATCTGATGTGTGCCCCGATATTTCATGTTTAATTTCTGTGGTAAACCGTTCTGGACAGTCTGTCTTCCATGACATTGAGTGTGTGACCCACATAGAGTCCCCAGGCTATGTGCAGGCAAGACAGACATGTCCCTCTGTGTCCTGATGCCCCTGCATAGTCCCTGCCCCTCCTTAGGGGTCCAGTTGGCAGTCTGAATAAGCAGTTCTCTCCTCCCCAACAGGACTCCTTACCCGAGAAACTGGCTCTGCATGAAAAGAACGTTCGAGAATTTGATGCCTTTGTCGAAACCCTGCAGTAAAAGTAGCCTCCAGTACCAGCGGTACCCCTTTCTGTGGCTCTGGGGATGGGGCAGCTCCCACCCCTCTCACTACTCCTCGCCAGGTGAACGGTGGGATAGTCCTTCAGGGTGCCCCAGGAGCCCCTCGCCGCACCTCCGGGAGACCCTGTCTGTGACTGTGGCTGGGAGCACTCTCACTGGCCTTGGAGAAGGAAGATGCTTTGTCACAAGGGCCTCAGCAGGCCCCCTGTGCCCCCCACCCTTCACTGATGGCGTCACAGAGGGTGTTGTCCACTCCTGCCTGCCTGTCCCGGCCATTGAACCACTTGACATTCCTGCTGGTGGCCGAGGCAGTGCAGGCAGGAGCAAACAGCAGTGCAGAGGAAGGGGGGGGCCTGGGGCTCTCTCCGGGCTCCCAGGCCCGGCTCCCTCTTGCTCTCTGCTCCGTGCCTATGTTTCTGGCAATATGACAGGCCTGCCTGCCTGTGGTGACAACTCCGGTACCAGCTGTTGCTCCGGACAGTTGTGCCAGCCCCTTGGGGCCTGTGCAGCCCTGGTGGCTGCTCTGCCCAGCTTCTCAGCCTGGAGTCCCTCATCCCGAGGACTCTGTCACCCAGAGTCTCCGTGAAGGCTCTTCCTTCCCCTCGCCCTTGGCTGCTTCTTGGTTACAGGAATGGTAAATATTTATTAGTGTCAGAGAAATCGGTATTTTACAGAGAAAACCCAGTGCAGTGGAGGCCCGCTGCTCAGGAGGATTCCCCAGAGCCTGGCTGCTGCTCTGAGGGTCTCCCCACCTCTGGACACAGCGCAGGGGCCAAGACAAGGCTTGGGGGAGCGGAGCGCAGGGAGGATCACCACATCCGGGAGGGCTGCAGGTTCCTGGCAAGCACCCCACTGTCAGTTCCGGCAGCCCAGGAAGTCTTGGGTGCTAATGTGAGGACCCATACAGTCCTGCCACCTGTGGTGCCCAGGGGACATTGCCTGTGCCCCCATGGCTGCAGCACCTTCAGATCCTCCTGCTGATTGGTCCTGGCTACCACCTCCTGGAATCCAGGGTGTGACACTGCCCTGGACTGGTCCCCCTGTTGAGAAACCAAAATTGGGCCAGCAAGTGACTCTAGGTACTATCACCTGAGTTGGTCAGGTTCCTGCCTGCTGGCACCTGCCTGGTGCCTCCTGCCCAGGTACTCCCTAGTAGCAGCTCTTCAGTGGGGCAGGTGGCTCTTGATTGCTTGTCCATAAACTGCATGTGACACTGCTCCCACCTGAGACTGGCTCTGAGGTCAAGTGGGCTCTGAGGGAAGCCCTGGCTGTGCCTGCTTCTGTTGCTGCAGGAAAAGTCCTATTGGCAGTGGCCTGCTGTGCCCTCTGCCCAAGCCTTGCATGGAAAAGCTGGTCCCCACTGCCTACAGTAGTCCTCCACCTCCCTGATTGAGGTCCGCGTACGCCCCAGCCTTCCTTCAGGTCCCGTCCAGGGAAAGGCCAGGGACCGAGGCCTGGCCTCAAGCGGCCACGGGGAGCAAAGTGATAACGAGGCTGGTCCTAAGCCCTCGACCAACCCCTGAAGCACCCGTCTAGGCTGGGACCAGTCTGTCTCCCAGGGGCAACACAGCTCCTGCTCCAGCCTCCTTGGGAAGTAACTAAACTGTACTTCAAAATGTACTCGGCGATTTCCAATAAAAGTTTTTCTGTACTTTAAGATTTGCAGTCCTGCAAACTGGACACCTAGCCCAAGAGCCTGGGTCACCACGGGGCCTCACGGAAAGGGCCAGCTGTCCCTGGGAAGAGCAGAAGGCAGTGTGGTTGGTCAGCTTCCTGGAGCCTCGTTCTCCTGGCATGCTCCCACCACAGGGTTGTGTATTGGTAGTGACAGTCTATGAAGCACATGCAGTAGTTTTTTTTATTTTAACTGGGACCTTCCAGTGAGCTACATCCCTGACCCATTCGGTTCTGTTGGTGATTTTATTTTTGTTTTGAGGTGGGCTAGCACTGATTTTCTAGGTATCCCAGGCTGGGCTCAGATTTGGTTTCCATAGTACTGGGCTATGGATGCACACGACCCTATCTGGCCTGTACCCGGTCCTTTCTCCTGATGTGACTCCCCACTGGCCTTAGGAGATACTGCCCTGCCACAGTCCCAGAAGTGATATGGGGAGTGGCTGCGGGTAGAGTATCAGCTGCAGCCGGGCAGACAGGAGCGAGTGGGTTCTCTGGCTTGGTCTGATGCCTCCAGAGCAGAGCTGGGCAGAGTCCAGCCAGGGTCAGCCTGGCTGCAGGGTCTGGACGGAGCCAGCAAAGCTGTGGCGGGTGTGCATGTGCCTGTATGCAAAGGCAGAGCGTATCGTCCGGCAGAGAGCGTTCTGGGTACAGAGGGAAGTAGCCAATCAGAACTGGACATAGCTGCCAGGGCTTTGCCTCCCTCGTCCCGTCAAGCTCCTACACGCACTCTGAACCCTGGTACAGCAGAGATGGGCCAGCCTGCCCATGCTGGGGAGGGCTGGGAGGTGCCCTTGTCATAGCGGCCTGCCACCTCACCTGGGATAGCAGACTTCACAGCCAGCTGGCACCACGGCCCACTCAGTGGTGAAAAACTGGCAAGACTACTACCAATGACTCCCCATGAATCCCCAAACTCCGTGCTCAGCTGCCTGCAACTCCCTGGGCTCCACCCCGAGACCGGCTGTTGCTATGGCCGTGGTAAACTGGCACCAAACAGTCCCCAGAGGCCCCATAAGAGCCCGACCCAAGTAAACAGCGCGCTGCTCCCGCCTGCTGCCCCCCCCTGCGCGCGTGGTGCCTCCCTCACCTGCTCTGAGCTGCCCATGCCTGCCCCGAGGTAAGTGCGCTTCAGGGTTCATCCCTGGCTGCCGACCAATCAGCACCTAGCAAATCAGTGGTAACTGAAGGCCTAGAGAGGCCATGGTTGTGCAGTGGGGCAACTTGCCTGGTGCTCAGGCCAGTGTTGCCCCTCCGAGGCTACCCCAGTAAGGGGGGCACAGGGAAGGGGGAGGGGAAGAGGGAAAAGCATGCCCAGCTGGGCCACTGTATCCTCCTAGCTGTACCCGAGAGCCACACGGCACACACCTGGCGCTTGACCCTGAGCTTCACCTGTGCCAGGTGAAATCCTTTCCTCCTAACCCCCACACACACTCCCCAGAGTCGAAGCATTGAAAGAAACTTCTAAAATACAAATTTAACATTTTCTCCTCTTCACGGTGCTGGGGATGGAACTTTGCATCTCATAATACATGAGGCAAGGGCTGTACCACTAAGCCACACACATATTTGCCTAGTGAGACTGTCTCAGTAGGTGGCCCAGGTTGGCTTCAAACTCAGGATCCTCCTGCCTCAGCCTCCCAAGTACTGAGATGATAGACATGTGCCAACATGCCTGACATATTTACCACTTTAGCCTTTAAAGAAAAACAATTTGCTCAATAAAGAAGAGAATCATGCTCTCTCACAGCCTCGGTTAAGTGTGGCAGGTGGAAGCCGTCTTGCCCCAGGCCGAGGGGCAGGGCCACTGAAGGTCAGCAGAGGACGCTGTGGGGTCCAACTGCAGGGTGAGGTTAGAACCATCCCTTCCTTTCCCTCCACATGCTGGTTCCCATGGCGCATCCTGCTGCACATGCTTTTAGGGTTATTTCTGGTCCTCAGGGAAGGGGCCAGTTCTGTCACCAGCCGTGACTGCCAAGTGCACCTCCAGAGCCCGCGCTGGGCCCGCCCCCTCTGCTTACCTTAGAGAAGCCAAGTCCCCAGCAAGTGTCTGGCGCCTTCGGGCTGGAGGCGGGAGCACCTGCCCCGGACAAGGGCCTGCGGGCCAGCTGGAGCAGCCAGGTGCAGAAGCGTGGAGAGCAGCACTCGCTCTCCAAGGCTAGAAGACGGTCGGACGTCCGTCCTCTGACCCAGACACTGAGCGGGAGGAGGAGGGGGCAGATGGACTCCTCACCACACAACACCTCCCACTAGCTCTGTACCTGGAGGCCTCACTTCCGGAACAGCCAGACCGGGCAGTTTTCCATCTCCATTTTTATTGAAATACAAAAAGTGCAAGTGGTGAAATACACAACCGGTGCCGAGGAAGTCAGGTGTGGATATGAACACTTGATTCACAGTACCGCGCCCTGGGACACGCCAGTGGGGCAGGGGCAGGAGAGAGAGATCCCAGAGGTTCCCCAGGACGCGGGGCTGTGAGCAACAGCATACACGAAGGCGGCAGAGCCCAGCAGCCAGGCCAGGCCCGGCACGGGCAGGACAGAGACCCGGCCACCCACCGGCCGGGGAGGAGCCCCAAAGTACGGGCCCTGGAGGGGTCTGTCCTGTGTGCCCCCAGCGTGGGCACAGCTCCCTGCAGTACTTCTCTGCTCCTAGCAACAGGGCTGCAGGGACAGTGCCCAGGGAGAAATGAGGAATGCCAAGCATCACCAGAGCCCACTTTCTGAAGGACACTGGCATGCACCAGCCTCCCCTGGGGTCACTGCTAGGACCCATTGCAAGGCTGGTCTATCAGCAAAATCTCAGCCCTCTGTGGGTACCTCTGTGCCAAGGAGGAGCCACTGTGGACACGGGCTGGGTCCTGGCAGAACCATGGGTTAGGACCCTGGGGGCAGGGCCACTTCGGCCAGGGGCCAGAAACCTCTCGCCTGGCCTTCCGCAGTGGCAGGGGCCCAGGGCTGATCTGAGTGGCGGGAAAGGCACAGGGGCTGCATCTATGCCCCGGTGTCGTGGGACTTCTAGAGGGCAGAGCAACTAGACCCGGACAGGGAGGCGCCTGGGCACAGCCGGGCCAGGTCCTGGAGTTTGGCTGCTCAATTCCCAGCTGTCGGAAAAGGAGGACATCCCGGTACCAGCCCTGGGCCCAGCCCAGGCAGTGGGGATCAGGTCATACCCTGTTGCCAGGGAAACAGAGGCAGAAGAAAGCAGAAAAGAGTTAGTGGGGGTCAGTCCTCCAGCCAGAAAGCAGGCCCCGTAAGAGGTGGATCCTGACAGGCAGTGAGGAGTGTAAGGCCAGACAAACACCTTAGGGGCAGGAGGGCTGGGCGGAGCCGAGCGGAGGTCCTGACAGCTTCCCACCCGGGGTTTGCAGCCCCTCTGGGGCAGGTGCCTGGCTCCCCTGAGGCCGAAGCCAGGAGGAAGAGTCTGAGGAGATGCCAGAGAAGAGCTGGGCGGGCAGGGCTCAGAGCCCTGGGGAGTCAGGGCTGGGGAACAGCTCCCCTTGATGGTCCAGGAGGAACTTGGTGAAGGTGTTGATGGGATTAATGGCCTTGAGGGTGATGGCGGCATCCTTGGCCCATAGCAGGTTAGGACCAAAGACCACAGCCAGGTTTGTGTTGGTCATCTTGTTCTGGTCACAGTGGGCAGAAACCTGGGGAGGAAGTCGAGGCTGCAGCAGGCCCGCAGAACCACGTCTGGAGCAGCAGGGCGCCGGCCTCCCCACCCCTCCGTCCCCCAGGCGAGCTGGCCGAGGCCTCACCTGCACCAGAAAGGCAGTCAGGAAGCGAAGCACCTGGTAGTTCTCCTCAGGCAGCGTCCGGAGCACCTGCCGCGTTGCCTCCACTCTCTGGCTCTCGTCGATGTCTACAGGAACGAAACGGGCCCAGGTCACAGGGGCAGCAGGGAGAGGCCCCGGCCCAGCCCTGAGCCCCGCGGCCAGCACGGTCCCCAGGAGAGGCGGCACTCACCGAGGAAGCCCACCACGTGCGGGTACAGGTCAAAGGTCAGCAGCGGCTCAGGCAGCTCGCGCAGGAAGGTCTTCAGGATGACAGCCGGCAGGTGCAGCTCGTTGTACTGGTCGAAGTCCACGGCTAACCCTGGGTGGGGACAGGCAGTCAGGGTGGCCTGGCCACAGCTCCAGCCCTGTGCTGCCACCCCCACAGCCTGCCCCCACACTCCCCCGGCTCCACTGGTGCCCCTCGCCATGGATGAGCCTGACCCACACATGCAGGGCCTGTGCCTGCCACTCACCCATGTTGTACTTGTGCTGCACCTCGCGTACCACCTGGGTGTTGGCCGACCTCCGGAAGATGCCCTCGGTGGTGAGAGCTGTGGACGGGGGGCTGTGAGTCTCAGGCTCGAGGCCCACAGGGCCCGCAGGTCAGCTGGGGGACTGCAGTGTGGCCCGGGAAGCCAGGCCCGCACTCACCATGGGCCTGCAGGTAGGCGACGGTGTCCCTGAGCACGACGGGAATGGGCTCCTGGCCCGAGCTCTTCTCCTGCAGGCTGCGGAGCAGGGCGGTGAGCGGGCTGCAGCCGCCCGGCCGCACCCACCGCCCACCTCGCATACTCACTGCTGCAAGGAGACCCCGAACTGCTGGTTGGGCAGGGGTGGCCGCGGAGGCATGGGCTTGGGCGCGGTCGCGGGGCTCTTCTGCGTGGACTTGAGGAAGTCATCGTACCTGGGCAGACGGAGGGGCGTCAGGGCCTGCACCTGGCGCTGCGTTCTCCCGGATGACTCTCCAGCCTTTGACTCTCCCATGCAGTTTTACACGGGTTACCTCGTGCCCTCTCAGAACCACCTACCTCGCGCTCTACACAAGAGAACAAACTCTGTGGGGTCCATCACTGGGCCTGGGCTGTGGCTCAGCACTAGAACACCCGCCTCACATGAGCACAGGCCCTGAGCTCAACCCCTACTACTTCAAAAGAAAGAAAGAAAAGAAAAAGATTCAGCCACATGGTAGTGACAGAAATGAGGTTTGATTTTGGTGACGGATATATTTTCTATCCTGTCATCTCAGCACTCGGGAGGCTGAGACAGGAGGCTCATCACAAGTTTGCGGCCATCCTGGGCTCCAGTGAGTCCCTGACTCAGCAAAAACCCCAAACTGAAGGAACGAATGACGACAGTTTTCCTCCCAGGAATTGGGGTCCCGCTGCCCCGGTCCCGCCCTCCGGGGCGCACAGGTCCTCACTTGAGCACTTGGCGAGGGATCCCCAGCTGCTCCAGCTTCACATGCTCGCTGAGCTCGCTCAGGTAGTTGGCATAGAGGATCTTCCTCCCGAACTTCAAGCTGCGCGGGAGGCACAGGCCGGGGTCAGGGGCTGTCAGGTAGGGCCCAGGGGCACCACCGGCCCACCTGGCCCACTTACCTAATGAGGGGCCTGAAGAGGATGAGCAGGGTTTTGATGAACATGGTCGGGTGCACGATGTACAAGGCCTTGATGTTTTTCTTGTACCTGTGGGGGCGGCATGGGGAACTGGAGCGCAGAGCGGAGGGCACACGAGGCTGCTTTCTTTTATGAAACAAGATCTCTCTCTATGTAGCCTAAGCCTCCCTCAAACTCGCAGGAATCCTCCTGCCTCAGCCTCCTGAGAGCCAGGGGTAATACTGGGGATACCCCATACTCTAAGAAGTGAAAGCAACATGAATGGCCAGAGTGAATGCCCCTGCCCTTCCTTCTTCAGGCTTCCTCATCTACCCGGCAGGGGTGTGCCCACACAGAGGCACCCCGGCCCTGGGCCCCAGGCCCCACCCACTTTCGGTCAAACTCCCGGTAGGCATCGCGCAGCCAGCTGAGCGAGGGCTTGTTATCGCTGGTCAGGCCGTGGTGCAGGTACAGCAGCGTGTAGTCGCTCTCCACGTACTGGTCCAGCGTGTGCTTCAGGTACCTGTGGGGAAGGCGCCGCTCAGGCAGGGCCAGGTGGGCCAGCCCACCCTCCTGCTGTCCATCCTGCGGGGGGTCCCGCCGGCGGCAGTGCTGACCACAGCAGCTCGTTTGCTGTTTTTCTTTTTTCTTTTCCTCCCTTCCTTCCTTTCCTCCTTCTCCTTTCTCTCTCTCTCTCTCTTTCTTTGTGAAAACACAGCTTTGCTAAGGCTTACAGTTGCCCGGGGGTTGAACTTGTCATCCTCCTGCATCAGCCTCCCAGAGTGCTGGGTTCACACATGGATGCCACCACACCAGCTCCCAGGACCCACTCCCATTTTTTATTTGTTTGCTTTGTTTTGTTCTGTTTTTTATTAGTTTGGTTTTGGTACTGGGGATGAACTCATGACTTGTGTTTGTGAGGCAAGTGCTGGGAACCACTGAGCTAAATCCCTAGTCGGGCTCCCTTGTTCTGAGCACAAGTCAGGAGACCTGCACACAACACAGCATCCACGCCCAACACGACACATTCGCACTCAACGCTGAGAACATGGAAGAGCCCAGAGGGGAAGAGAGGCTAAGGGAGGGCAGAGCACAGGAAAAAAGAAGACAGATCCACGGTGTACAGGTACAAAGTCCCTGTCATGAATGTGATCCTTACCTATAGCTAGTGTACCAACAGAATTAAAATGAAAAAGTCCGGAAGGAAGCCAGGTGTGGCGTCACATGGTGCCACATGCACGTGATTCCGGCACTTAATGCCTGGGGCTCACGGGAGGGGGAAGGAGGTGGGCAGCGAGGGTTAGGGAGGGCGGAACCTGGGAGAAATGAACAAAGGCTGGGGGATGCAGGGAGTCCAGGTGAGGCCCCTGGGTTGGGATGCCGCTGACTAGCAAGGGCCCTGGCTCTGGCAGGGCCCATCCGGGGCTGGGCAGCCCCAGACGGCTCCGATCACTGAATGCACTACAATTTACCTCACACAGTGGGCACTGTGCAGTTTACAAGCAGCTGCTACATAGCAAGACGGCATTTTGTGATTATGACAACGGTAAGTCACTTTGCAGATGGGAAAGGGGTCCAGGGACGGAGGGAGGGAAGTAATGGACAGCATTACACATGCATGCCTGCTCCCTAAAACGAGTGTAAGCATTACATACTATGAACATATACATTTTTGTTTTTTACAGAGTCTCCTTTTGTATGTAGTTCAGGCTGGTCCTGAGCTCGCTATGTAGCCCAGGCTGGCCTGGAACTCACTGTGATCCTCCTGCCTCTGCCTCTCAAGTGCTGGGAATACAGGCATGCAACACCTCACTGGCAATATGCTGCAATATTTAAAAGTATTTAAGTGATGGTCACCAGAAGCTACTCTTTTACCCTGTAAAATCATGCCCAAGATTTTTTTTTTTGAGACAGGATCTCGCTTTGTAGTTCAAGCTGACCCTGAGCTCAGCCTCCAACTCACATCATAGCAATCCTCCTGCCTCTGCCTCCCAAGTGCTGGGATTACAGGCGTGAGCCACCACACCAGGCACTGTGGTATGCGGTACTGGTTGCTGCTGGGCGTGAGTCTCCATGCCCAGTACTGTATGTGGTTACCAGGGATAGAACCTGGGTCCTTCTGCTTGCAAGACAGGCACCAAAACCACTGAGCTAAATCTCCAGCCCCTACTTTTTTTTTTTTTTTTTTTTGAGACAGGGTCTCACTTTGTAGTTCAGGCTGGTCCTGAAGTCAGCCTTGAACTCAGCAGTCCTCCTGCCTCTCTGCCTCCGAGTGCTACGCTTAGAGTCGTTAAGTCACCATGCCCGGCATTATCGTATGTGGGTACTGGGGATTAAACCCAGGACCTCACACTTGCTAGGCAGGTGCTGGAACCACTGCGCTAAATCTCCAGCCCTGTTGTTGTTTTGTTTTTTTTTCTTTCCCCAAGAGTTTA
>PVIR01018522.1:0-33298 GCA_004026965.1 Petromus typicus | reverse complement strand
GGACCACAGTTGATGGTGGAAAGCTAAATGATAAGAATGGACTACTGTAAAAATAATACTGCAGGAAATGAGAGAAGCACTAAGGACAGAAACCAAAAGAAACCTAGAGAAAAGCTAAAATGACGGCACTAAACTTGGAAAGGAGTATTTCAGGCAAAAGCAGCAGAATATGCAATGACACAGAAACATGAAAGGCATGTTTATTGAGGCAACAGCAGCCTAATGTAGCCTGATCCTAGATTTCATGGAGAAGTGGTTAAGCATGCAGCCACAAAGGTAAATGCACCCTCAAAGCTTTTTAAATGACTTAGTAAGTGGCTTAGATTTAGAACTGTGGCCAATGAAAAACTAACACAGCTTTTCAGATCTTCTGTTGTTATTCATGTCAGTTATTGTTCTACCTGTTCGAAAGTGTATGATTCAGTGGCATTTTATATGATTTGTAATCACCTCTACTATCTAGATCCAGAACATGTCCATAAACTCAAAAGAAAATCCTATACTTATGAAGTAGTCATGCATGTTATGGTTTAGATCTAAAATGTTCCCTGAAAGTCCTAGGAATAGAGATGGGGCCTGGTTGGAGGGAGTGGGTCACTCAGGGAATGGACCTGGGAAGATGTACTCTGTATGCAGCTCCTCCTTCCTTTCTGTACTTCCTGGCTGGCACGGGGTGATTAGCTTTCTCCTGACATGCCCTTTCACCATTCTATTTCTGCCTTGAAGCTTGCTGACCCCGGACTGACCCCCACTGAAAACGTGACCCAAAAGAAATCTTTTCTTTTTGAAGTTGTAGGTGTCAGGTATTTTATCCCAGGGCTGGAAAGCTAATTAATAAAGTTGCTACCAGAGAAGTAGAGTTGTTATGATGACTTACTTAAGCACACAATTTAGAAGCCTTTGAAATTTGTTTGCAGGAATTTGGAAAAGTTTAGCAAAGAGGTCTAGAGAAGTCCTGGACTATATTAAGTGGAAATTGATGACTAATTCTGGCCAGAACTCAGAAGATACAATGCTGATAGGAATATGTACAATGAAGGCCAGACTCATGAGGTCTCAGAAGGGAATCAGGACTCTTTTGGAAGCTGTATTAGATGCTATTCATGTTTTGTTTTGGCTCGTAATTTGTCTATGTTTTGTTCAAGTTCAAAGACTTTGTGTGAAACCTAGTTTCATTGTGATGGACTAACTGACCTGGTAGAGGAAATTTCAAGGCAGCCCAACCTTCAGGCTGTAACATGGGTACTTCTGGCTACTTTTAGTCTGATTTATAGTGAAAAGGAGGAGAAAAAAAAAATGTGAAGTTTGCAGTTTCAACAAAAAGGAAATTCCCTGCAAAGCTGGAGCCAAGGAGAACATGGTTGGCTTAAAATATGGTACTGAACAGAAGGTAAATACTTTGCATTAATAAGAAAGATGGCATGAGAGGGTGAACACTTTTAAAAGGCTTTGCTTTGAGCAGAGCCCCAGGGCACTCAATCATACAATATATAATCTTTTGTCCTTGGCTTTTTCACTAAGCATAATGTTTTTAAGAGCCATCATGTAGCATGTATCAGTATTTCATTCCTTTGGATGGCTGAATAATGTTCCATTGTATGGACATGCCATTTTCTTTGTCCATTTATCAGTTGATAGCCATCAAGTTATTTGGGGCTATTGTAAACAGTGTTGCTGTGTACAGCTATGTATAAGTTTTTATTTGAGTATAAATTTCAGATCATTTGGGTATATCCCTGCAAGTAGAACTGCTGAGTTATTTAGTAAGTCTCATTTAATTTATTGGACAACCCATCAGAGACTTCCAATCAAAGGAAAAACATAATTAGATTGTGTTTTAGAAACACAAATGTACCTAATGGATACTTAAGAAAATTAGACCCTACAGAAAGGAATCCCCAAAGATCCACCAAATTCTTACTCCTTCATGCCTGCCTTTCTAGCCCCCTTGTCTCCTTTTCTTCCTGCTCTATTTTTTTTCTTTTTGAACCTATAAATTGGCATGCAATCTGGTGTCCAAATATATGCCCACCCACATGCCTTGTGGCTTTACACCATCTTCTGAGGCTTCTGTGCTAAAATCCTGCTACCTCAGCCCATCTGCAACAGTTTAGACTTTCTTGCTTCATAACACTTGCTCTGAGGAGGTATCAAGGTTTAATAAAGAGGTCTCTCAGTGAATGAAAGGCCAGGAGGAAGAAAGCAATTCCATCAGGAAACATGAAGTCTGTTGGACTGGCTTGACTGAGCATTCCTGCTGAGCTGTCTGGGGTTCGTTTTCATTTTCCCTTCCTCCACCCCACTCCTCCAAACACAGAAACATGCTCTGCTAAACAGCTGCTTCGTCGGCTGGTCTTCTAGATTTGTCATTTCAAAAGTAAATGATTCTTCACAGAAATTTCAAGGGTTATGAAAATGCCTTTTCTTTGAATCAGAATTGGTTAGTTTCTCAAATTTTGAATATGTGCTTCTGTCAACAAACAAGGACACAAGCAGTAACAAAGAATGCTTTGCTAATTTTCTCTCAAAATTATTGTAGTTATAAATGCATTCAGAAGTTATAATCAGGGTCCATAGATTTTATAGGTGGAGTTGGAGCAGGAAATGTTCAGAATAATGATGTCAAGGAAGCTCTTCTCTCAAGTATGTTGAACGTCCATTTGGAGGACAAAGGTTCAATATCCAGGAAGGGCTTTGTTAGATTTTAACTGCACCATCTGACCTTAAAGCACACTGAGATCTCCGACAAAGCACAATTCTGAACATTTTACATTCCATTTTTAAAGTGAAGTTATACATATGCCTCCTTAAAAACAATTGCTGCTTCTCAGTCATTACAGATTAAACATTCTTCAGAAAGAAAAGTATAAGGCTTTTAGGGCACGCCCATGTACCAGTCAGAGCAGAATATAAAGGAACTAATAAATCCAGAAGAATTAGCTGGAAATTTAGATTCTCTTCCCTGGCTTATTCTTAGTAGTACGGAGTGATCATGGCTGGGATGGGACATCCATGTGAATGTCCTTTCTGTAGCAGGCTGTACAGCGGTGTGCACACTAGTCACTCTTCCTTCGTTCACAGAAGCGAGGATTCTGTTCAGATGCCAGGCAGCCAAGAGCTTCCTGAGGAGCCCACCATCTCCTCCACCCTAGGATACAACCTGATTGGCTGAAAGGAATATGGCCATTCCATTCCACTTGCCAAAGATTGGTCATGTGATACAATTCTGACCAATGAGACACACGGAAAGTCTTCCAGGAAACTTCTGAGAAATTACACTTATTAGGCCCTTTCATATTTCATGAGGCAGTGATTCACAGAACTACTGTGACCAGGATGACTCAAGGCAAACCTTCCTTTGCTAGAACTGCAAGGGACCTGCAGCACGGAATCTCCTTATCCAACTGGCCTGTGTGTAGAACCTTTCCAGACTTTCTGTCAGGTAAGACACGGGCATTCGAGTTTTACTGTGAACAACATTGCTGTGAACGGCTATGTATTTTCCTTGTAAGTAAAGCCATTTTTATTTGGGTATTCTGTCACTTGACACTAAAGGTTTCTTAACTAACACATGCGCTCACATTGAATAAATGCTTATCAAGTATGCATCAATTTCATTTTTAAAAATTAAACCCACGACACAAATTATAATGTTTCACACCTCATCCGAAATGCTGCTCTGATTCTTTTAGAAATAAAACAACTCCAAAAAAACTACATGTGTGGAAAATACTTGAATACTTCACAGAGAGGTGCAGAGTAGGTCTGCCATTTTTATCTGCAAACAGAAACAGAACAGCTCAACAAAGATCTCTGTGAGAATTTAGAAAAGAAAACATGCGATAAAAAGCATCCAAGCCACAAATTTCCAAAATGAAAAACTGGGGTCTGTTAATAAAAAGCATTCAATTTCCCTCATGGCATAATCAAAATATTACTTCAAAATCATTGTGTGTGTGTGGTTAAGAACACAGCCCACGGTTTAATGCTTCTCGGACACGTTCGTTTCAATAACCCTGTGACACTGGGAGGGCATACACCTCTGCTCCCTCTTATGATTTCTGCTGTTTCTTCTGAATGTCCCCCAATCAGATGTGTTTGGACCTGTTCAGCGGACTACCCAGTAGTGAGTTATTCATACAGCTGCCTATATTCTACATTGATGGTAGAATTGGTGGTGCCCAGGGGTGACGTGGAGGAACCAAAACACCAGCACCTTAATATCCATCAGTTTCTTCCACACAACCCCACACCCAACTCTTTCGTACAAATCAAAGGTTCTTCCCCTTCTGAGCAATAACCTGTTCTAGAAATTAAAGCCAACCTGGGATTATGCTGATAACAACATCACTTGCATTCTGATAATAGGCTTTCCGATAATAGGGAAAAGGAGGCAGCCAGGAGAACTGCTTGTGATTGATATGAGTTTGCAGGGCAAGTACAAGTCACCCATCGCAGGCATGTTGTATAAAAATCAGATAAACATCACTTTCAACTCCTTGAATCTTTGATTCTACCTGAATTTACCCATTTGCCTCCCACCAACTTTCTTCAGGAAGAAAAGTAGCCCTGGACTTTGAGGCTTCCTCAGTGAACATCTGGCTAGCTTTCACCTTTCACAGCTGAAGAGTATAAACAGTTATCTGGTATCTCCTGTTTTGTTTCCAAAACCAAAGAAAGAGATAGTACTTTTCAGAACTGTTCGTGTTAGCTGTCACTGTTGCTCTGACCAACATTCTTCTGCTCAATCTCTTTATTTTTCTTATACTTGTACGTTCTAGCTTCCTTCAACCCTACTTTCACTTGACATATTCTTACAATATATCAAGAACCAAGATTGCATTAACTATAAGAAATGACTCTTAATTACCAATGGCATAAACCAAAGACTCCAGTTGGCACAGGCTCAAGTATTCTAATTGTCCATTATAGTTTTTATCACTACTGCCCCCACACAGTTTACCTTCTGCTAAATCAAATCATCGCTCTGATGACCTGTCTCATAATTATTCAATCACATGGCAAGCAATCAACTCTTCTGACTTTCCAGGATAACTTCATCAAGTAACAGTTAACAGGACGCTCGTACTTAAAACTCCATGATAACTGTAAACATTACTGTAATCAGTTTCACAAATTGAGAATTTTATTTTAAAAGTAAATTCAAATTAACCAACAGACCACGCAATTCAACTTAGACCCTTTGCTTCAGTGGTCTGGGCATGGTAAAGAATCCATAGGACCTACAGGACTTGGGACTAGTTTTGTTTTTTTTTTTTAACTAGGTAGCTTCTTATTTTTTAAGAAAACTTTTTTTCCAAGAGCAACATTCGTTGATTGTCGAGTGAAACGAATGCTCACATCTCCCACACCAAATAAAAATTCCTTAAAATACAGACAAAACACATCCAAAGCAAAACAGCCTCCGCCCCCTCCCCAGCTTGTTCTGCTGTGCTCCCAAAGTCTGCAAGTCAGCGCTCATTTGCACAGCAGATGAAAGCATCAGTGTTGATTTGCAGTTGACTGACCTGTTCTAAGGAAACAATTACACCTTCCAGAATTATTTATACAGACACAACTGCCCACTTCCAGAAGTTCTGGAGTCTGTTCCCTGTCTACCAATATAATGTCAAATAGCTTGGAGAAACCAAAAGGAAACATAGGATACCCTTTAGATTCTTAAGTGTGAGGATGAGCTGATTGATTTTGACCGATGAACAAAATACTAAAAAGCCTGAGGATGCGGGGGTGGGGGGAGAAACGACACATCCACCCAATTATAGAAATAATTCAGTGTGTCCCGAGCAAGGCAAGCAAAGGCAAAGTAAGATATGGTTCGTCTGTTTCCTTTTCTCACTTGCTACTGCGCTCCCTCTTCGGGGTCCCCACCACGTTATTGTTTGGTCTGTAATCAGCTTAACTGGCTGACTTACAGGGAAGATGGAGAGCAGCATGGAGTTTCCCGTGACTTTGCAGCAAACAAAGGCTGTCAGCTTCTGAGCACAGCCGATGCTGGCTCTCTCCTGCTCCAAGAAGTTCGGTTACATCCTTTTAGTTAAAACTTGCAATAAAACAGATTAATCACTGCAATCACTTCTAACCACAGGGAAACACTGTGAGGAAGTAAAAGCATAAACTGTCATAAATTTTACCAAGCTTGAAAGATACAGTCCCCTTTCTATTTACAAATGCTTTTTATTTTGATAAAGATCTTAACAGACAGCCATAGCTGGCTTTAGACCATATCAATGTGATATTTTGGGAAAAAAAATAATAACTCTAGAAAAAAACAAAAATTAAAAACCCAAAGCAGATTGACATAGTTGCTACGGTCTTATCTGAAGCACCAAAATCCTGAGTTAATGTCTGGCTTCAAAGGAGATGATACATTTGCACTCTGTATTATCTGACAATCCTCCAATGGGTTTGTTTTCAACCTTCTTCCATCCTACCAGTCGCTACTGGGAGGAGGTGAGAAATGAAGAGGATGATCCACCAAATTTGGTTATTTTTGAACCAGTAAACGATGCAAGAAAATGGAATCAATATTCGCACAATCAACACTCAAAGAGGAATCTCCCCGAATAGTAAAGTGGACACTGGAGAGGTGGCCTTGGAGAGTGAGGAGACGGCGCTGGCTGTGGTTTGCTTGGCAGGGATGGCGATGAACGATCTGTGACTATATTCACCAAGGTGGAGAACACGAGCTGCAGGTGTACATAGGGCTGAGGGACAGCACATCCTGTGACTGCTGAGAAACTCTCACGACCCACCGAGTCCCTTCAGGACTCCCACACGTACTTCGGCACTCGGGCTCTCACGCAGAGCGGTGACACGGGGAGTCTTGGTGACTCCAGATGCTCCCCCAACAAGAACTCCTCCTGCACAGCAATCAGGGACACTTGCAATTATCAGCAGTTTGCCTGATGGGGTTTGAGGGCTCTTTTTGAGCTCTGAAGAAGGAAAATCAGTAGCTAAGAAAAAAAATCACAGAGACTAGGGTATAATTGGATGTGAACTTTCTATGACATAGCACAGACTCTTCTGTTTTTCCCCTCAAGGCTGTTGCTAAATGTTATCCATGAAACGTGATGAATGAAAATGTCGTTGATTCTGGAAATTCTGGTCACAAACCATTTAAAGCACCATTCACTTCTGTGTTCATAAATTACTTTTAAAAGACCTTTCCTGTGTGCAGATGGCAAAAATGGGAGCGAGGATCTTCTTTTGATGACAGAGTGGCAAAAATTTAATTTCTTCTCAAGATAACCTTCAGGAGTGATAGCAACAGAACGTGTTGAAACATAAAATACCACACTTGGGTTTGCTCAGCCTCGATATACTGTGAGACAAGACGAAACTACAAATCTAGTCATTAAGAATAGTGTAGCACGAACTAACAGTTGCTTAATCAAAAAGGCTCATCTGACACTGTGCCTTAACGTTAGAATTGGTGCAGAAATCAAATCTTCTCTTCCCTGTGCAACATAAACATGGATGTGGGTGTGATAACAGTGGTGCGCTGGGAGACCTACCATAAATTTTGGTCATGATAGGAAAAACCCTCCCTCGGGCAAATGAGAAACCTGGCTCTGCTACTGAATAGTGAGAGAAGCAGGCTTTAACGTGGAGTGGATAGACCAGGGGCATGCAAGCAAATGATCATCAGAAAGTGGAATGAGACCAATCCAACTCGTATTTATAGCTTTTATTTCCATATCCCTACAAAATTGGGTTGTGTCTGTTGTACACTGTTGTACAATGTATACATTAGTACAGATCATGCTCATAATTTAAAGATGAAAAATATAAATTATATTTACCAGAATATCAAATGAGCGCACACTTAAAAAACTGTCAGACATCAGGCCGGGGAGTTAGCTCAGTGGTTCCAACGCCTGTCTTGCAAGTGCAAGGACCCGGGTTCAATCCTCGGTAACCACATACCACACTGGGCGTGGAGACTCACGCCCAGCAGCAGCCAGTACCACATACCACAGTGCCGGGCGTGGTGGCTCACGCCTGTCATCCCAGCACTCGGGAGGCAGAGGCAGGAGGATTGTGATGTGAGTCTGAGGCTGAGCTCAGGGCCAGCCTGAACCACAAAGCGAGACCCTGCCTCAAAAAACCTAAAAAAAAAAAAAAACTGTCAGACATCACTTGCCTTGAGAATTAAAGAAGGAAAGAAAAATGAAGCTTTAACCACATTCCCAGCACCATCCAAAGTGAAGAATCCCTTTGCCAGCAGCATGTTCCACCCAAGAAAGATCTGAGAACGATCTGCAAAGTGTGGGGTCAAGGAGAGACAGAACTCCGGCCCCTCGGCCTCCCTCAATGTATCTGCTCTTGGGAGATAATTATTCTAACACAAATGATACTTTGGTCCACAAATGTGCTGAAGAAAATCATCAATCTATTTCCGTGTCAGGTAGGACTTGGTGGGTCCTCTACAGACTATTAATTTCATGGAGAATAAGCAACAGGGGAAACAGATAAATCTTTACCACGGCAAAGAGCAGACCCAGTGAATTCCCACCCAATCTCTTGCTTTCTTTTTCTTACAGACAACAAAATGACAAAGTATTTATGTCCCACTGTCTTTGATATCTCTGTTTATCTCATTAGAGGAAAAATGCTTTCGAAGCCACAGGATCATATTTTATTTCAAGTCTCAGGAACTCAATCCCAAATGATTTATGAAATTAACATTAGGCAAATAGAATCTTTATGCTTCTGAATACCATCATTTTTAATTTTGTAAAACAAAACATGGTAATATTAATTTTCCTTTTATTATAGGCAATATACAACTTTAGAATGTGATTTATATGCATAAATTCAGCAGACATGTTTAAAAAGTAATGCTAAATGTTTTTCGTGAAATTTTTAATTAAAATCTTTTAAATGTGAAACTTGTAGAACAAGTACAACTTCCAATCATATGGAACGCCTCATGTAATTTTACTAAATATCATTCCTATTCAAAACTGACTTCTCTAAAGTTCTATATCATATGTTCACAGGTCTCACCAATGTCTGCTTTTTTAAAATCAATGCTTTCCGTGACCGGAAGAAGCATTAGCTGTGTCTACAACTGAGTTTCCATCCACGTGGCCTCCTCTGTTCCTTCCTTCTAATAAGTGAAACGTATGGATTGCACTTAAGAGTCCTCAGAGGGCGCAGCACGCCATCGCCTCCCACTGTCCTTTCCCCGCATTTCCTCCCCAAAGCCTCAGACTTCCCAGAGTGCCCTCCCCCCTGGGCAGATGAACTTCCTCAACCCACCAAGAGCACTCACCATACAGCCCACTAGAAAATACAAACCCCCTACTCAAAATAAACTCCTGGAAAGCAGGGAGTTTGACTCATTTTGTTCACCCTAGTTGGATCTCCACACCTACAACAAAACCTGCCATTATAGTTTCCATTTGTGAGTAAATAAATGATGAATAAAAGAATGAATGAATGAATGAATGGGAGCGTTAGGTCACCACCTCTCATTTCCTGGGATGGGTATGTAAAAACCATGCCAAACCCATTTGCCTTAAAACATTCTGTAATTTTTACATATCTAAAGGTTTCTTTTAAACACATCCCCCACACCTACTTCTACAGCACAGAAAGTCCTACAGTCCTAAGCATTAAATCCATTCTATTTAAGTTCCTACCACATGGTCCTCAACTGTTCCAGATCTTACAGTTTGGTGGAACATGACTGTACCTGCATATTCTCACACCTAGTCCTTTGACCAGCAAAGCTCCTTTAGCATCTGAAGTTAGCCACTGCTTCAAAAAGGGAATTTGGGGAAGAATAATTTCGAGTCAAACACAAAAGTATGCCCGTATGTAGAGCAAAAATCTCTGTAGGATCACTCTTGCACAGAACAGGTTTTCAGAAGACATTTAATGATCCAGAAAGGAAACTACCGAAGCACCATGCAAACTAGACACCTCCAAAGTATTTGATAAGGTCTCAAGCTATCCTGTAAGCCAGACTGCAAAATTCCAACTGGTTGACATAGTACTGTTAAGAGGACTTACTGCTGGAAAAACAACTATACTCACACTTCTGGTGAATGGTTTGCTGTCAGCCTGGTGGAGAAGCATAGGATTCTAGTCTAGATTCTTAACAGGTTTAAACAGAAGTTCTTAACAGAAACTTTCACCTCCATTCTTATTGAAGAGATCCAACTATCACCTTTGTAGAACCTGGTGTAGACAGAAATGACTTAGAATCATAAAGAGAGGATGAAAATCAGAATTTGGTGATTCTTCCAAATGTTTGTTCCCAAGGGCAATGTCGTCCCTGCACCTATGATTTCCCTTAAGTAGATTAATGCTACAAAGTCTATACATATCTGGCTAATTTTACATTGTTCACACTGTATTTAAAAAAATTTTTTTTCTTATACATCTCTCAGTAATACCTGTCTTACTTCTAGTAATAGGAAATGCAAATAATTCACAATGTCTGATTGTGAGAATGTCTTCCATATTTTCATCTCTACAATTTATCCAACTCTTTGGTCCATAGATTACAATGTTTAGTTCTTTTCTCTCAAAAAGCTCACTAAAGGTACCAAAAGTTCTTGTGCCATTTCAACCCTCCACGCTGTCCCATCTGAGCTAACTTTTCAAAATAAGTAAAATTTCTAAATGGTGAAAAGATTTACAAATGAAGCAATTAATTCAAAGAGGAAAGTAAGCCTAGAACTTGAGGCTCTGGTTATCAAAATTTTTAAATGAGATATGATGTCAATTTCTAGTTCATAGCATAGCTTCCAATGCCAGATGGTAAAACAAAGGTAATAATATTCACCTAGCAAAATGCCAAATTATCTGCTTATGACAGGAAAATATTGGTGACATTTTCTTTTCTCATATTATTCAATGACTTAGAATTTATACCTGTCCATGTCATCCATCCATTCCCCCAGATGCCAAAACTGAGATCTAGAAGAGTTATGTAACAGGCCAGAGGTAGATGAGTAACAAACTCCTCCTGAAAGATCTCAAGGCTTTTCTGGCCACGAGAGACAACACTGGAGACCACTGGAGACCGCGATAGCTCCGACATTCGTGGGACAACACGCTGCCATTTGGCAGCAGAGCTAGCAGTGGACCTCTGCTTCTGACTAAAACCTAGAACCCTTCAGCTCTAGCCAAACATCCTCCATATTCTACATCTGACACTGTCTGCATCTAATACAAACACTTGTGACTGAAAAATCTAGTTCTTTCAACTAGTATTTGAGGTCAGCTTTATGAGAGCCCTGAGCTAGACTACCATGTGGCAGACCTTGTAGAGGGGAACTCAAATATCCTTCCTCCTCTAGATCACTGGATTCTGGCCTTCCCAGGAGCTTGGCATGTGGGCTAGAAAAGGCACTTCAGAGTGCTCTGCAGTGTCCCCGGTGGTGCCATCCTGCTTCGGGCTGCCACACACATCACACTCAATCCAGTTTAGAGATGATCAAAGAATGTAGTCAGAGTGTAAGGAAATGCAGTCGTCATTTCCAGAGACACACTACACTGCTTAGCTTTCAAAAATTGCCCTGCCTAAATGAGCATTCAGCAATTGAGTCTCCAAACTCAGCTTTTACAGTTTGTTCGTGTACGATGCTACTATCAGAATTAATTCTGTTGCGCCTTCACGAGCAGAAATCGGATATGGATGCAAGTTAGGATAGAGAAGACATACTTCCCAAAGGAAGACTACTGTGTGTGATTCTCCCCTTGCTGGAGTCCTTCCATGTACAGACAGATTTGGATGGCAGTCCCCAGCTGGGCGAGCCACGGGAAGGGGAAGTTGACATGTTGGAGAAATGAAGAATATGCCAACTAACAAGGCTCAGAGAGCCAACACACTATTAACCCCCTCTGTTCTGTGTGATTCCATTTCAAGCTCTAATTCAACATACAGCTGTTCATTTGCTTTGCTGAATGGCTACTAAATATTAGAAATGTACTGACTGGACTTTTTTGGAATAATGAGTCCAAGAAAAGGGGTTTTTCTTTGGCTGCTTTTCTTTCAGAGGAAAATGATTCTATTAAGGGTGGAGTTCTGAAAGTTAAAGGAGGCTTCACAAGATCCTCACATGGACTAGTTTCACATAAATGGGATTACCAAAAAATTCAAATTAGCTAATTACATGCATGGGAGCCAGGTGTCAAACAGATTTCAGAGGGACAACGTGATGCACCGCAACTCAATGGCAAATTACAAGCACAACCTCACAAGCTGCCACGGTCACGAGAAAGAGGGGTAGGTACGACGCCCCACTTTCACGGGCTTGCCAATTTCTCAGCTTCTGCCCTGACCCTGGGGAGCGTGGGGTGAGGGTCACGCTCAGCTGTTTCCACCAGTGAATTACTGTACGGTACTCGAGCTCCAACCCTCACCGGCCCTGCGCTTGGGGCGCCAGGAGGAAGGTTGCTCCGGCCTCCTGCACGCCCTGAGCCCACCGGGCTGGGACACTGGGATGCTGCCAGTGTGCATCCTGGAGAAAGCCCTTCCCCGGCTCTCTGAGCCGGCATCACTTTGCCTGCAGAGGGTATTTCATTTAAAAGCAAAGGACAACTTGGGGGACCGAGCAAATCTGGGACTGCTACCCTCGGGGGGCACTCGAGAAAAGCCACACACGCATCCCGAGTCAGGCAGGTGCGCGGGGACCGGAGAGGAAAAGGGGACGGGGCAGCAAGACCAAAGAGGGTAACGCAGACTGGAGGGAGGAGGGACAGGGCGAGCGGGTTGGGGAAAGCAGGTAGGGGACGAGGCGGGCACCGGGTCGGGGACGGGGGAGGGAGGGCGGCGGGCGGAGCCCGCGCTCACCTTTCAGGATGAGGGTGTCGATGTCCCGGTCGATGCCCAGGAAGTAGCACTTCCTCCAGAGGCCCGAGTAGGTGGCGAACAGCGGCCGGCCGCACTCGGCGTCCAGCCCGCCGAGCCCCAGCAGCGAGCGCCAGGACTCGGGGTCGGCGCGCCCCGGGCCGCCCGGGAGCAGCCGGCGCCCCAGCGGGGGCGAGTCCCGCAGCGGCAGGTGCGACAGCGGCATCAGGCGGTTCTTCTGGTCCGGGGGGTCGGCGCCGGCACGGCTGCGCTCGCAGCTCTCCTTGTGGCGCCGGGGGTCGGTCTCGTACCAGTGGTCGGTGAAGATGGCCGTGACGAGCAGCCCCAGGGAGCAGAGGCTGAGGCCGAGGCTGAGCGCCGTGACGAGTGTCCGCGGCTCCATGGCTTCCCGCCCCGCGCGGCCGCCGGTGGGCTGCGCGCCGCCGCCAGACACAATGCGCCTGGCCTCGCGCTCTCCGCCCGCTCCCCTCCCCCTCCCCCTCCCGCCGCCCTCCCCCACCCTCCCCTCCCCCGCCCCCCGCCCCACGGCCTCCGCGCCCCGCCCCCGGCTCGCGCCCCCCGCCCTCCCCGCGTCCCCGGCCGCCTGCCCCGAGCCCGGCTGCCTCCCACCCCTTCCGCGCCGCCCTCTCCGCCTCCCTTAACCCTGTCCCTACTTCGCCCTCACTTTTCTTCAACTCCCCGGCCGCTCTGCCCGCTCACGCCGTCGCCCCGCTTCCCCGCCAGCGGCGCCTTTATATCCCCGCTCCGGACCCCACGCCTCTCCCCGCCCCCGCGCCCCCGCCCCCCGTCCGCGCTCCGCTCAGACGACCTGCACAGACGGCCCCGACACTCGGCCCTGCCCCCGTCCAGCTCGGTTCGGGTCCGGGTCCCGCTGGTCCCGGAGCAGCTCGCGTCCGTGCGGGTCGGGTCAGGCGGGCCGCGGCGGGAACTCTCTGGGGCGGGTCCGGCTCCGGTGTTGCCTCCGGCCCCGCTCCCGCCCTCGCTCGCCCCGGCCGCCCTCAGGCTCTCCCCGCGGCAGGGCTGCCCCTTCTCCCAAAGCAGACGCCGGAGTCGCGAGGCGACAGCCGCGGCCAGCCCGGCCCGCCGGACTTCTCTGTCCTCGGGGACACTTCACCTCCCTCCGGGCGAGGCCCCCTGGTAGAGCCAGAGAGCCCAGATCAATAAGCGCTGTCCTGGCACCTGCTCTGCCAGGTGATTATTGCCGCTGAATAAAGAAAGCCCCCGGCGATAAATCAAAGTAATGATTTTCTCCTGTGCCAGCGTCTCCGTGGGCCAGGGGGTCAACAGGAAGCAGCTACACCCTCAAGTCCACATCTGAGCTCTTCAGTTCTTGCAGGGCACAGATGTCAACTCCAAGAATAGCGGCACATGCTGGTTTTCTAAAACCAGGGAACTAGGACCCTGTGTAGACAGTCTGCGCGACAGTGTGACAACTCTGTACCACTTCGTGCCCTTGGGCCGTGTCAGGGCCAGGAATCCACGCCCAGGAGCTCGGGACGCCGTTCTTGGGCTCCAAGGCTGTGAAATATTAATGATGAAGAGATTATGAGGCATTCATTAGATACTAAATGCCATTACTTTGTGATTTAATGGGACTTATTAATTAGTGTCCCGCATCAATTGGCATTCGTGTGATTTATATAATTTCTCCAGAATGAGATCTGGGAAGGTAGTATTGAGAACCCTGCTAGGATTCTCAGTGCCTGTTGGGCTTAGCGTCTTCGGAGGGTGTTTTCCCCATGAAGGGCTCGAGCCCCTTTGGAGCGACCCAGTCCGAAGATCCCTCGAGCAAGCCGAAGGCCCCGTTGCCCACTTCCGCTGCCCTGACACTGTGAATTATTGCCTGGATTTCTGCACCGCTCCAGAAAGAACTCTGGTAAGCTCCGCTCTAATTAAGGAAGACAAAGAATTATAATTTTAGTGTTCTTCTCACCTCTAAGCTTTTCCTTAACAGGAAACACTGGGCTCATGAAAGGAGTCTGCCTTATCTGGATTTACATAAAAATGATGAGACTTACAAGCTTTCTTTTATTGTATTCTATAATATGTATCAAATCCTAGATCTTTGTGTTTACGCCCAGGAAATACTGCAGCTTTGACTGAGTTAACGTCTGATATTCACTCAAGTTGCCAGAGTCCTTTTATTTTTAAAATGCCGGTTGAGATAAATGTATAAACCTTGCACATCTCAAGAGTTGTCATACCTTGGGCATAGCCCCATCGGTGCCACGCCTTCAGTTGATGAGTGAAGAAACCTCTAGTCGCAGTTTAGGGACACCTGACCATCTTTGGACAATGACTCGGTCCCCAGCTGGTGCTGCCGGGAAGGACGCCTCTCACTCAGGTACTACTGCCTCACTTAAAAGAACACACTACTCCCTGCCTGTCTCCCAGCCAGAGCTCCTTGCTCGGTCCCTTCTTAGAAAACAGCATTATCCCGGAAGTTCATTTGTGTTTGTTTAAGACCTCAGCAAAAAATCTGAAGGTTACTGTCTGATGGATTGCTCTTGTCAGTATTTTATAAAAAAAAAAAAAAAAAAAAAAAAAATTTGCACATCACAGCCATGGGCCAGCAGTGTGTCATGAGCCCACTGCCTCTGCTGGTTCAGCAGGGAGGTGACATATGATGTGGACAAAAGCTCTGCTCCAGCAACAACACATTGCTCCATCTATGTTTTTTAAATTTCTCTTTAGGATATTTGCAGCATTTCATTGTCACCCACCACCACCTCTCTGGTAGAGGAGTGAGGGAGACAAAGATAAATAAGTTGCTCCCAGTCTGATGGCAAAAAAAAGACACATGCGGGGGCCGGAGAGTTAGCTCAGTGGTTCCAGCGCCTGTCTCGCAAGCACAAGGACCCGGGTTCGATTCCCCGGTAACCACATAACAATACTGGGCGTGGAGACCCACACCCAGCAGCAACCAGTACCACATACCACAGTGCCGGGCGTGGTGGCTCACGCCTGTCATCCCAGCACTCGGGAGGCAGAGGCAGGAGGATTGCTGTAATGTGAGTTTGAGGCTGAGCTCAGGGCCAGCCTGAACCACAAAGCGAGACCCTGTCTCAAAAAACCTAAAAAAAAAAAAAAAAAAAAAAAAAAAAAAAAAAAAAAAAAAAAAAAAAAAAAAAAGACACATGGAAGAAGAGGCAAAATCTGTAGCAAAAATAGGAACAAAGTCTGTGGGAACACGGTCAGTCAATGAAAGGCATCAGTGCCCGGGGAAGGCAGATAGGCGACACAGAGACCTTTGAGTTGATTCTCAAACAATAAGTTAGTTAAATCACCAAGAGAATAATATCAGAGACAGCAGCCTTACAATCAGAATGGACCTCTTTGATTTTATCTCTGACTTCTACATTTGGAGGTTTCAGTATCTTGGAGCACTGTAAAATAACTATTTCTCTATAAGTTGAAGTCATGTTATTAAAACGGTCTGAGTGACTTACTGCAAGCTAGACACTTACAGATGTGCAGAAGCAGAAGTCTAAGGCAGAATACCATCAGGGTAGGAGGGCGCAGAGCCAGAAGGGATCGGGGTGATGGGACCGCAGATATCCATCTGAGCAGAGCCCTCTGGCTTGTCTTAGCTTGGCCTGTGCACGACCTCGACAATTTCAAACTTTTCTTGTTCTTCACATGTCTTAAATTTCTCTTTGCTGCCTACTGATCAAATACTCCAGTGCACCCTTCAGAGAACAGCCTAGTCCTAAAGTAGCAGGGATACAGCCACAGAATTTCCGCCTGGATGTTGAACTGTATTGAATTAACATGTCCAAACCTAAACTCACATTTTCCCCAATGCTTTGGCTGTCCTTCTCAACTTTTCTTTCTTTGTTGTTGACAAGTCACTTAAACTCAATGTTTGAGAATTATGTAAGTTGTGAACATTTTTCTTTTGAAGTATCTTTTATATCTACTCCTGTGGTTTTACCACTTGCGTTGACACTTCCTTAGTACCTCGTGCTTCGATTAATCTTGCGGCTTTCTTTCTGGCCCTGAGATTCCTGGATCAGCTCTTCCTGCATTTATCATGGATAACGTTGCCAGATGCATTTTCCTCAAAGAGTGCTTTGATTATGTCATCTTCCAGCGCCTAACTGTCTAAGATTGGAAGAATTATCTACCATAGTACTGTAGATTCCTTCATTACTGTCTGTATTCCCAAAGCATTTAAACATCACAGAAGATATGTTGGCCATGTTTAAATATTTAGAAAACAAACCACAGTACTTTTATCCTGTTCATACATAATTACCATAATGTTTAGGTGCTTACCCATCATATTTTTCTTTAAAGTTCTTTAAAGTAAGTATTTCCTTATTTTAAAAAATGCACACACAGAGAGAAATCTCCATGTATCACAGGCCTATGGCAATGATTTACTGGTATATCTATGGTAAACTACACATGCTAACCATGAATACTCTAACATACTTCACACTTTTGTCCCAGTGCAAAAACTCAAAGCAACATCCTTCCTTATTTCAACCATTTGAATCCCACAACTGACCCTAGGTAGTTTAACCAAAACCAAAACCATAAAAAGTGAAGGGTATTTTCTTGGTAATACAAGATTTTTGCAACATTCATACAAGGATATAGTCAATTATATTGTTGACCTGCAATGTCACTTGGCAAATATTTGAGGTATCTTTTATTAAAGTCATCACTCTACACTGTTTTCCTGAAGCAATTTTATTTTAATTCAACAGTATCTATTGAGCATTTCCATTGTAAGTTATTAGAGTAGGAGCCACTGAATTATGTAAAGATAAATGTAACATGGTCTTCACCCTCACGGAGCTTTAGATTAGTGGGAAGGAAGACAAGAATGCAAGAGGCTGGCAGGGGCACAACCTGGGATGAGTGTCATCACAAAGCAATAAACAGTATGCAGGAAAATCTAGCCCAGGGAGGATCACTTCCATCAGGAAGAACATGGCTAAACCAAGTGCAATAGATGTGCTGTCAGTCCCTGGGGAGGGAATATTTTCTTTACATGTGTCAACTCAGTCCAGGGCTAGAAGTAACATCTACGTGACGGCGCTCTCCTACAACCCATGCGTGTGCTAAGTCATCCTGGCAAGGCCATTTCATCACTGCCTGGATGCCCGGAACCATAAAATAACACAAAACCCCCCAGAATAGATGGTGCCTGATAAATTTCTCATTTCACTGACACACCACAGAATGTCACCATTCTTTTTCACATTCCTAGATTAAGCTGTTTCCTTTTTGGATCCTTAAAGCACATATGGTAGGAGAAAAAAAAAAAGTGTTCAAAGAAACCCATCGCCATGTGAAGTCCCACTCTCAGTGTGAGGTGTTAGCAGATGGTGACTCAGTAATTGCCACACCTAACCATACCCCCACCCCATATGTGTGTGCAGACACTGGCTTTGGAAGTGAGGATTCAGTTCAGCTCCTGCACACCACAATCAACAGGACTGGAAACAACGAAGTATCCAGTCTCCGATTCACAGCCACCTGTGATGCTGCCCCAGATGCATAAAACAGTCTGGCTTTCCAGGTGTCACTCCCTTTTCTTTTGCCAACAGACCTCTCTCAACTGTTCTACAGAAAGGCTCCGGATCTAGGGGCTGGACATTCATTCATTTGACAGGGACCGAACTGCCTGCTGCTTTCTACCTATCCCTTGAGCCAGTGACTCGACCTCGAACACACCTCAGCTCTGAACAACAGGAATATCAACGCCCACCTCACAAATCATAACAGGCTAGACTTACGTCTCCCACTCTCCAGATCCACTCTGTCCATGCAAATGTAAAAGTATCCTTCTGAAAATCCCTAGGTCTGCCCTGGGAAGAACATCTAATTTAGATGCCGTAAATAAAAATGGCTAAACAATTTATTCAGGAAAGTTTTCTGTGCTGTTATTCATAATATTTAAATAAGGGAGGGAACCTACTGTTATCATTGATTTAGTTAAGGTGCTGAGCACCAGGGCCCAGGGAGACAGTGCTGCATTTCAGAGGGAAGACCCACCACAAGAGTCCGGAGCCACCGCAGAGCTCATGTCCTGGGAACTGGAGAGAGGACGCTGTGGCTGGCAAGATGCAAATGAAGAGGGAATGCGATAAGGTGAGGTGGAGATTCACTGTCATGGGTGTGTGGCCCCGAAGATCACACTAAAGTTTGGACTTTCATCACAAGGACATTTTTTAAGAATCTGAAGTAGGAGGATGGGATGAAGTGATAAATGTGTTTAAATGCCACTCAGATTGCTACATGGAAAAAGAATTGGGGCTGGGGGTGGGAAGCAGGAGGCAGGAAAAGCAGTCAAGAGGCTTCTGAAATCACCGAAGACTATTATTAGTCACTTGGGCCCAGAAACAGCCGAAGAAACAGGAGTGGGCAGAGGCTGAAGTTGCAGAGTCGTGTGAACACAGCGACGGAGGGCCGTGTCTCTGACGAGAGCTCACAGGGCACACTGTGGACTGAGAGAGGAAACCAGGAGGAGAAACACACGTCTTGGAGGTGAGGGTTAGGAAAATGTTTGGCTGTGCGTCTGAGATGCTACAGAGGAATCCCAGGAGGATAGGTAACTGCTCTGTGGATCCAAGAATAACACAAGCAGTCTGGGCTAGAGATACAGACTGCAGATGCTGGATACACATACAGGAAGAGATGCGTAGGTAACTGCCTAGTCTGGTGCTTACATTCATGGGACTGGAGAGGGGGAAGCGCAGCTAGGAAAACTCACAGGTTGAGGTCCAGACTGTGAGGCTCTGGAAAGGATAGAGCTCCATAGTAGGAGAAAGTGCCACAGAGAAGACCAAGGAGGAAAATAGGAGGAAAAACTGGGAAATGTAGGTGCCCAAAACAGGGCAATACAGAGCTGGAGAAAGAGCCAGGGAACTTGGTTTTAAAATCTGGTGTGACCAGGACTGGAAGAATGATTTACCTCTCCAAGCCAGTTTCCTCATCTGTGAAGTGGGCATAAGAATAACTGTCTTCTTAGGGCTGCTGGGGAATCCAAAAAATAAATCATAATGAATATCAAGTGCTTCTCAACATAATGAATATAAAAGCTGACCTATAATACATGTTCAATATACAAATGACAGCTATGGTCATTGTTGTCATTTATCACATGCAATAATAATATTTGGAGACTGTTACATTTACAGGTTGTAATCCCAGAGGGGGTACAGAACGTGACTTTCCCAAGGATTATAACCCAATGAAAAGCATAAAAGCCAACCAGAAAGCCCCTAGAAACATAAATGGATTGTAGTATTTGTGGAATGATGAGCATTCAGAAGTACAGGAACCATTATGCTCTGTCAATGGGCTACTTTGTCATGAGCCCATAAAAGGGGTTTCATGCTGTTTTGTGAAGAGCAGAAATAAGCTGCCAGAGCATGATAAGGTACCTCCATTTCTCAAGGTCTTTACAATGGACTAGATAGAAAGGGCCTCATGGAAAATGACTGTCCACAGCTACTGTGTTTTATGATTACAAATCATGTTAGGTGAGTGAAGAGAGGGCTGGACATTCCTTTCCTCTAATGAGGAGCTGAGTGGACTGCTGAGAGGGGTTTGGACATCGAGCCAGATGTAGATGCCATCTGCACAAGAGAAGAAAAGCCACCTACCAAGGACAAAGAGAAAAGGCCAAGAACTCAGGAAACACTAGGAGATTCCACTCCTATGAGACAGAAGCAGCACTTCACAAGTGATAAGAAATCAAACTTCACGTATGTGAAAGAGGTCAGTGTTTTAGCTTTTCACTGCTGAGACCAGGAAGCAGAAGTTGAGAGTCAGAAATCCCTGAAAATGGAGAATTCAGCATCAGTCAATGCCCCATCTCTGAGAGTAAGGACAACTCTGTTTTGTCCTTAATACTCAACTCAGATAAAGTCCTTAAAAAATATTTTGAATCCAGGTAATCATTAGCCAAAATAGGAATATCTACTATGTACCCAGATACTCAGGAACAATTCTTCAGCCGCCCAGGATTTAATCAAGCACTGTGGAGTATAATCATATTACGTGCCCAGTGCCTGGAGGACCATCCTGTCTTTTTGGAAGGAGTAACCAGCTTGGCAGGAATTGGCATACACCCCTCGTGGTCACACCTGAGCCCTCACTGTTGGTCACTCAAGTGCAGAAGCAAATGAAAGCCTGGGGACAAATTACCATCTTACCTCCGACCACAGTATGGAGAGGCAGGACCTTGTCAGGGTCAGATTTATGAGGCTGATTTGAAGAAAGAGAGGAAATGTACCCATGGCCAGAAAGGAGTCCAAATAGGTGGCTTTGATGCATGAGCTCCATCTGCCCAATTTATTTGGTGTCTGCAATCTGCATGTGATCGAGAGCCTCAGACTGTGTGAGTGGCAAGTCAGAGAGGGCTGGCAGCAGGGTTGCTGTCTCTTAGTGTTTTCCAGCCAAGTAACCATACACCATTATGAACCCCACTGAAACTCAAAATCAATAGAAAGGGACTGTCTCTGAAGAATGCTCATATGTAGCCAAGAGAAATCTCTCAAGTTCCATCACTGAAATTCAACCCCAGATACAAAAACATTTTCTGTAGTGTTAGGGAAATTCCTTAGTTTCTCAACTTCTTTCTTTTCAAAGATGCTTGGTTTTCTTTCTGCTGAATTCTGTAGGCATAGTTTGAATTAGTACTCACTTTTCCTGTTCTCAGTAAGTTACCTGTCTCTAGATCAACTACTTTTGTCAAGAAGTCTAGGTTCTTTGGGTCGATAAAATGCTTACTTAAAATGGCTTTCCTGGCATATTAACTGGGTCCATGGGCTCTTTTTAGAATGGTATAATTAGTAGCAATGACCGCAAACTAGATGTGGAATCCTGGGGGGAAGGGGGAGACCTGGAAATTGCTCTGAAGAAAAGAAAAAAAGAAGTGGCAATGGCAAATAGTACATGAACAAATGTTACCAATGGACCTTATGTTCAAAAATCTCTTTATAAAAGCTGTACAAACTCAACATAGCAAGCTGTAAACTCAGGTCAGAGTAGGTCAATACAATTCTCCAGTGGAGCTCAGACATGGGTATTTAAAAATTTGACTAATGTGAGCTTAAGAGAATGGCCATCCCACAGTTTCTCTGAATTTCTTACCTGTTACTTTCTACTCATTGTCATGGAGTATGAGAGATTTATGGAATAATTTTTGTATCTAATATGTGGTGATCATATACCATTTTCCAGACACTGATAAGCACTTTGTATTTTTCCCCTATAATCCTTATAACAACTACTCGTAGTAGTGTTGACATTATTATTTTTTTGGGAAACTAAAAGAAATAATTTCCTCTAAAAAATCATATCCATTTTCTTCCTTTATTGAGCTTAGTGGTACATTTTAGGTGTACATTAGGATCATATTCATCATTGAGAATTTGTATCTGTACATGATAACTCTTGATTCTATTATTATTATCATCATCATCATCATTTTACAAATAAAGAAACTGAGAAAGCACAGAGGATGGATAACCTTTAATAAGTGTCAGAAGTGGAATGCCAATCAGAAGGGTATGACTACACTCAAAATTGTCATTTGTATACTTAAGAGAAATGATAGTATTTTAGACCACGCAATAAAAGTAGAATGGTGAGAAGTGATTGCTTTCTGAACAGATACTGAAAGTACAGACAATAAGACTGATATGTACAGTATGCGGTGAAAGAGGAAAAAGGGGGATGGGTGGAGTTATCATCACAGACATGGGGAGGCTCTCAAAAGAATAGGTTAGAAGGAGTACCATATTGGGGTCTTCTTTGAGCTGGACTAAGTTTGGCATTCTTATTAGTTCTGAAGTAGAGGTGTTGAGTCAGCAGTTGGACAGACAAATCTAGAAGTTCTAACAAAATCTACAAATTTGAGAGTCCAAAGTATCCACATATAGACAGGACTTAAATCATGAGACTGAATGAGGCCACTGAGGGAGTAAATTTTGATAGAAAAGAAGCTCAAGTACTGAGACTTAGAAAACAGCTCTGTGTTGAGGTTTAGGAAACCTCACCAGCCAGAACCAGCAAAATTAATGAAGGAGGGGCCAAGTAAAGAAAATGTTTTAGATGAAAGAAAATCACCAATGTCTCAAAGCTGCTGATAAGTCATGCAAAATGAGAACTGAGAATTCCACATGGGTTTAGCTGCCTCAAGGTCTCTGGTGAACTTAATATAACTTTAGCAGAGTGTGGGGAATACAAGATTGATTGGAATGTGTTTAAGAGAGATTGGGGAGAGAGGAGTGGGTACAGATTACTCTTTCAAAATTTTCCATAAAGGGAAGGAGTAATGGCTAAAGGCTAAAGGCTAAAATGGCTAACAAGGGAGAATTGAAAGGATTTGTTTTTTATTTACTTTATTGAAAATGGGAGGAAGATAGTATATTTGTACACAGGTGAGAAAGATTAGTGAGAGAAACACAGAAAAGAGGAGGAGACTTTCTAGAACGAAGTCCACATGTCAGCAAGATAGGCAGCGAATCTGGTAGGTAAGTGGAGAAGCTGTCTTTAGGGAACACATTCATAGTTCATCCACAATAACGGTGGAAAGAACTGAGTCACAGTGACATTAGTAAGAAGGTGATGATTGGACCTTATGCAATTCTCTGATGATCTATAAGATAAGATTCAGCAAATGTTAATACATTCAGAAGAAAGAAAATTTTATTAAATAGAGATGACCCCAAAAAAAAAAGATTAATGGGACTTAAACTTTTGAACATGTACAAGAATCAGCTGGTGAAGAGGAAATAGAGCATTTCAAGAATGGAAGAGTGTGGACCAGAGACAGTAACAAACAAAGTATGTTCATGGGATTCCAAGCACACTGGACCTAGCTGGATGGAAGATCTATGATCAAAAGTTAAGAATAAATGTGGAAATATTGATTAAATTCAGGTTGTAGGCAGATAAACACCACCAAGATATTGGACAGTCGTGAGGAGTAGGATGATGTGACAGAAGAAGAGAGAGAAGAATTTAAACTAGCAGTGGCCATGAACTGAATGGTAAAGTGGACGTCAGATCATCCAGACCCGGGGAATGAGTCATGACTGTGGTGTTAGGAGCAAAGGAACAGGCACTGGAGGTATTTATTATGAATAAAAATGGACAATGAATAGGTCAATTTTCTCTAAGGGGAAAAGAGTCAAATATAAACATAGAAGGTCAAATACATGGGCCAAAATTGACCTGTTAACTAAAATAAATGACTTTAGGTAAGCAAGTAGGTACATAAACTGGGAGGAAAAACAGACTTGAATGTTGTAGCTCTGGCCATTTGAGTCTGCAAGGGTAGAAGGCTATCTGTGCAGAAATGTGCACCAGCTAATATGAAAAATAGATTTGGGCTTCACCTAAAAGCAACCACATGGAAAAGTCTGTGGAAGAACGTGTAACAAAGAAGATTAGAGGGAGCATCTGAGTCAGGGACTAAGTGGAGCGGCAACCCGGGTCAGGAAGCATATCTGACTGAATTTGGAGAGTCACATAAGCCAAAGGTATGGAGATCAAAGTCAGTGGAACCAAGAATGACAGGAATACCCAACAGCCAGCAAAAAGGAAGAAGCTCCAGAATGTAACCCAGGAGGCTTGGTCGGTCAATAGAGGATGAGGAGAAATCAAATTTCTAGGCTCAAAAGCTAAATAGAAGAAAGTGAGGGAAAAGAAAGATAACAATATTGATTCTTTTTTTTTCCAGAACTTTGGTAATTAAAAGGGGAGCAATCAACCTTTAGGCAACTAAAGCCAGGGATATTACAGTTTCTTAAAGATGCAGAAAACTCATGTCTGAAAGAGATGCATAGAAAAGATAAGGCCAAGAGGATCTAAAATTAAGGTTAAACTGGAATAAAGAAAAATCAGATAATACCATTATCACTTCTCTATAAAGTTTCATTCATAACCGACTATATTGATGTTAAATAAAAGAAGAATTTTTTAAAAACTATGGATATTCATTTGATCTCAGGGAAAAGATGCCGAAGTAAAAGCTCCCTTATCTACCTCAGTGAGGATATCAGGTTTGTGGTTGTGGTGGGATCTACTAATTGCCCCCTCTCTTGCACAGCCTATATATATGTTACCTTACATGGCAAAAGGATTTTTCAGGTGTGATTAAGTGAAGGCTGTTGTTAAAATGAGGAGATTATCTTGAATTATCTGGATGGATTCAATCTCATCGCAAACTCTCTTAAAACCAAAAGTTCCCAGCTAGACTCTGGAAAAGAGAAAAGTGTGACAATAGAAAAGGGTCAGATTGGCACAGTGCTGCCACCTTTACCAACAGAAGCTGGCCTCAAGGACTAGGAAAGCAGAAGGGAGAAAGGCCAGGAATCCCATCTTTCCGCAGCAGGGGAAAATTGGTATTAGTCCAGTGAGACTGATTTTAGACTTCTCACCCACACAACTGTAAGATAATGAGTCACGTTGGCCTAAGTCATCAGTTGCTAGTCATTTTCATATACTAGAATTTGGAACCTAGTACCCTGGTTAAATTCTTTCCTTTGTCAGACAGGTATCCCCAAACTCATCACCGTCGCCTCTCCTTCTTGACCCTGCCCTCTCTTTGATGACATTCCAAGGACCAGCTGAATCTCAAAATATATGAAATGTAAAATTCTCAAAAGCAGAGAAGTGGAAGTCTGTGCAGGGCCCCGGGGATCCAGAAGCCCCATTTCCTCTGGTGTTTATTTTACCTGAGTGCTCACTGTGCTCCTACAGCACAGCTCCATCTGCCACCAGGACAGAAAGTCTAGAGAGTGCTGCAGTGCATCCTCCAGATAGCCAAGGAGGAGCCCGAGTGCCAATGACTGCATCTGTTACAGGCACAGGAAAGATACACCCAGTGAGTTCTTTGAGTTCATGCAGGATCGTGAGTTGTTTCCTATTTCAAACAACTATAAAGACTGTTTTGCCTTTTCAAGCTCACTTTGAAGGCCCTCAGAACAGGTTTTTACCTGGCACTTCACAAAGCATATGTACCTCGTGCTCTAGTTACCTGAACCCAAGCTGTCAAGACCTGGAAATTCCCTTTGAACTCTGCATATGGGCCCTAAAATAGGACCCGAATTTTTCAGGAGTGACTTATGAAGTAGATATATACTGAGCAAGCGCTATTGATCCAGAGGAGGACTATATGATACAGAAGGAAAGAAAAATATCAAGGTTAACAAGTAGAAATAAAAGGAGCTAAGTTAATAAATCCAGAGAACTGTGGACTTGACATAAAGACTTTATGAAGAAAATAACCAAAAAGCAAAGAGGAAACTGAAAAAAATTCATACAGAAGTAAAAGTTGTTAAGAACAGAGCGAACGATGCAGGTGAAGTTGAAGTCTGACTGCCCGGGCTCTGTGGCGTGGGGATTTCCTTCACTTCATTAGTGATGTTAGGAGAAAAGAAGAAAGCACATCGTGGTTGTTAAAAGCTGGGATTCGTATGATGCACAGGCAGCACTGGGGAGGAGCCCCAGTATCTGGAGGAGGGGCAAGTGTGGGCCAATGAATGCGGTGATAAAGGAGCCAGTTATTCTAAAGGATTAACTTGCAGTAGAGAGGGGTTCTGGCCTGAGACCTGTGTCTTCTCTGAGCTGGAGATGACACCAGTGGAGTCAGATTCGGAGCAGCCACCCTAACCCTGTGTTTCCTGCCTCCCCGTGGCTTCCCAAGGAAAACCACAAGAATGAATCCGGTGCAAGTTTTGTGTCACTCCCTGCCTCTGCCTCCTGACATGCCTGTTACTTCTCACCAGGTCCTCGGTGACACCCCTCCTCCTGGGAATGTGAGTGGCAAACTCTCTTGTCAATGGTAAACCTCTCCCGATTCGTGGTCTCACATCATAAGAGAACTTGCCCCTTATGCGGTAGCTCTGTGGGCGTTGGCCCCAGTGAGCCTCACCTCCCTCACCTGTGCTATTCTGTACAGTAATAAGGCAAGGACAGGGATTCCGAATCGGGGCTGGCCCTTTTGATCTCTAGTTTTTAGGATTGATTATTTTCCAGTTATTTCTTATTTTCAGGGACACAGGACACCTCCTTTTAAACCTTACACCTAAACGTGTAATAGAAAGGATATCTGTGATGTCTATACGACAAAAATTTCTTTAAACTTGCCTGGATAATTGTTTCCATTTATTTATTTATTTATTTTTGGTACCAGGGATCGAACTTGGGATCTTGCTCTTATAAGGCAGGCTCTGGATATACGTTTCAAAGTTAATGGGGGAGGTAAAGAAGAGATAGTTCTGTTTAAACTGTTGTATACTAAGAAAACTTCTACATCCATGTTTGTAGTTGTGAAACCCGAGACCCAGAAAAATGGTGATTAGCCCAGAATGAATGGCCTTTTGGGGGACAGAATCCCTACTGACTCGTGCAATTCTGCCCTAATTGCTCTTATCACCAGAGCACATTGATTAATTTCCCTAACCCTTACTTCTCTTTTCTGAAAAATAGAGATAATAGGACCCCCACGCAAGTCTGTGGTATTATTCAAGATGTAAAAAGTGCTTTGTCACTGTAAAACAGAAGATGAAGACAAGCATATTAATAGCAGGGTCAGAAAGCCGACAGAAGGAAGGTGGCAGACCTCTCAGTGACTGAAGTCCCTTCCTCAGAAGAGAGAACACACGTCCCGGAGACACACACTGCTATAATGTTCTGTGCAACCGTCCTTGAGCTGCTCTGGGCTGTTTGCAATTATGGATGTGCCCTTTTCATCTACTCTGTATCCCAAGATTATAATGGGCAACTTGACTGAAACACTATTAAATTATTTAACATATATATATATATATATGATATACATATAGGATATTATATATAAAGATAAAGGGATGGCCCTTCCTTCACTTTCCCAAACTTTTTCCATCAAAGACAGCACTTCTCTACAGTTTGTCTAAATATAAAATGGAATTTTATATTTTATTTTCCATATATATGGAAAATATAATTTATATTATACATGGAAATATAATGTGTATTATATATGGAAATATAATATATGGGAAAATATCACCATATATCAGGAAAAACATTATCATGTATGAATATGTAAATATATATATATATATATAAAATTCATGGTGGGTATTTTCATCCTTATAAATTCGCCTGGGTGCTTTTTATAGTTACGTAATAGTCCATCACATAAACACCTCATAATTTACAGTCCCCCTCCCATTTAGGCAATTTCCAACTTATAACACTTATACACGATGCTGTGATTAAAGTGTCTGTCCTGACTCCCGCCAGTCTCGGGCTCAGCCGTGTCTTCACCCAGACCTCTGTGCACCAGCTCGGGCAGAGACAGCGCAGCCGGGGCAGAGGCGGGAAAGGCCGAGGAGCAGCTCCCTCTGCAGAACACAGGACGGGGGAATTGGGGAGCACTGTGAGTCGACTCAGTGCTCACATCTTTTGCGTCTCACCTTGTCAAACTCCACACTCCCGATGACTAGAGGGTTGCTTTAAATAAACCAAGAAGGCCAAGTCACAGTCAGTGAACATTCATCAATATCTTTCTAAAGAAGAAAAGCAAGAGCACGCGCAAATACCCACTCTGCACGAAGGTCAGACTCAGGCTCCAGTGCAGACAAGGGACATGGATCCCTCATCAGCCAGGCGAGGCCCTTGCGTGCACGAGGCAAGGTTCACCCAGTGGCTGCTCACCACTCTGCTCCCTCTCAGCTCCCACAGGACAGGTGTGTGATCTGAACTCCAGCTCCTGGGGAAATGCTGGAACAAATCCCAACTTTTACAGTGCTCTTTAGCTTTGAAAAAACATTTTCAGAGGTCAAATCATACTAACTGAACATGCATGGAGCAATTACAATGCATCCAATTTTCTAGACCAACTGTAATTCACCTGTTACGTTTGGACTGCAGGCTATGCTATGGTTTTCCTACGCTGAAGCATTTCTTAGGCTCGAAGATCTCCCTGGTGTTCAAAAGCAAAATTGGTTTCCTATAAAAACTTGGCATCACTATCATTAATTAACAGAAAGCAGAATGCTCTGCTGTCTACCTTCACAAAGTGTACCCGTGCAGTGCTTTTCCTTCCCAGAGGCATAGTTTATTCCTATACCAGAAATTAAGAATGTGTTTAAAAATAAATGCATGTCTTCAACCAGAAAGGAGATTTCAAGAAGTAGACTATATATGTCACGAAAGGACAGCAGACACAGGGGTATGAAAATTAAATAGAGCCTATCAATATGAGAAAGTAAATCATGTTAAATTGTTCACACATACACACACACACACACACACACACACACACACATACACACACACACACACACACACACACCCAGGCCCCTTTTCTGTGGTTTGATCCAATTTTCCAAATAATATATGAAACTGATCATCCAGCCCGTCACTAGGTACTCACTGGGCAGCTTTATGACTGATCTGACATGGTAATAACACAAAACTGAAACTTGTGTGTATGTGTGGGTGTGTGTGTGTGTGTTATGCCATTACTAGCTATAACCCCAAGAACTGGTAGAAAGTTGGATTTCAAAGCTGAATTGTTTAAAATGTGGCATAGGGCTGGGGAAACAACTCAGTTATAGGGTACTTTCCTAGCACATGTGATACCCGAAGCTCAATCTCCAACAACAGGGAGAGAGAGAGAGAAAGAGAGAATGAATATTAATTCAGCCTTTTAAAAGAAGGAAATCTTGCTTTTTGTGACGTTTCAGAAAAACCTGTCCTGCTGTATGAGACCTGGCTGCTGAAGATGGAAGATATATCCAGCCAGAAGAAAAAAAAACAGATGGATCCAAGATTTCACAAAGTGCAATATATTGTGGATCTTTGAACAGAAGTGTCTCTCGGGCAGCAGCAAGATAAGAGGATGCCAATCCCTCCTCCGAGGCAGAAGAAAATGGTTTATATGCTGAACTAGACAAAGGTGGGCAGTGGCTCGCTGAAATATACTTGGCCTTGTCAAGAACTATATACACATCCAATATAAGTTCAGAAGCAGCATCGTGGGCTGGAGCGTCACACTCATTTGGCCTGTTAAGCCACTTGGAAGGTTTGCCAAGGTCTGTATTTATGTCAGTCTGGATCTCTACCCGTGGTTGAACCTGAGGAACGTTAAGTGAAATAACCCAGACACGGAAAGACAAATACTCCATGATGTCATTTCTAGGTGGAATCTCAAATACAGCTCTGGAAGCGGAATAGCCAGGTGGTCTGGGCAGGCTGAAGAGGAGGAGGAAATGTTGGTCAAAGGACACATTTTTAATTTTGCAAAATAATCGAGTTCAGGACATATAAGGTACTACATGGTGACTGGATTGTTGAAATTTACTAAATAGATCTTAAATGTTCTCACCACAGAGAAAGAAAGAAAATGGAAATTCTGTGAGGTGATGGATATATTAATAGTTTGTGGTATCATTTCACAAGTACACAGGTATCAAAACATCAAATTATGCACCTTAAATATGTGCTATTCCAATTTGTCAATTACACTGCAATAGAGCTGGAAAAATGTTTAGAATTCTTTCAAAGACTGGTGCTATAAAGTGAGACTAAAATGAATGTTTCTTTGTGTGATTTATTTTCAGTTGCTATGATCTGAATCACGATGTATCTAAACCCATGAGTCATACTATAATATTAGTAACATTTCTCTGTGCATTAGATGATTTTAAGTTACAGTATAGCTGCGGGTGTATCTCAGTGGTAGAACACTTGTCCAGCATACACCAGGCTGTAGGTTCAGTACCCAATACAGCCAAAAGGAACAAACTAATAATGATTTCCATGTATGCCCTTGAAGTCTAGAAATACACTTAAATGGCTTCTCTTTCTGTGACTTGTATAAGAAAGTTAAGGATGTAAGGAATACTGGTAAGTACTAGCCACCTGATAAACACTGACTGACTTTAATTTGAGATGATCCATGTTACATGACAGACAATATAAAATATTTTAACTTTAAAACCCTACTCAGAATCATGCAGGTTCATCATTTATAAGAAGCAGGAGGCAAAATCAGACTACAAAGGGAGGAAATGGCCTTGTTGGCAGCCTCTTTCCTCTCCCCCTTCCCTTGAAAGCAGTCCCAGTGCCAAACAGAGCAATGCCATGTGTCCTGGGAGCACCAAGCAACCTCAATTCCGTTAAATGGAAAACGGAACAGAGCACAGACTCCAGCAGGCGAGGGGCTGGCTGGGGCCTTGGCAGTAAAGGGCAGGCAGGAATCGGCACAGAGCACCTGCCAGGCCAGCTGCAAACTTGAAGGTCCTGCACTGGACTAACAGGTGCCACTCCTTGCCTGCCAGAAGGGTTTTAAGACCTGCAAGTTCAGTGCCTGACCTGCCCTGCTCCCTCCCTGTCTGCCCTTGTGCTTACTAACCATCCAGTCAGGCCCCTCCCTCAAGCTGGCAAGGCCGGCTACCTGTTCTTCTGGACCACTTCACCACGCGGTGCTTCTTTTCCTTTCTCATTTGGTGATATTTGAGCATCTTTTCTGGAATCACAGACTCCTCTAGGCTGTCTTCAGGCTTCGTTCCTGTGAACACCTCCATAGGGAGCCCCATGATCCAACACAACATTTCCAACTTATTTGAGCTGTGCTCACACAGTGGGTAAAGCTCAGTCTCAAGGAACGATCAATTCTCAAACAGCGTAGTGACACCAGGCCTGGGTTCGGTTTGCTGATCCATGGAGCTTCTGTGCAGAGGGAGAAACACACGAGCCAGAGATTCTTAGAGCAGCCACAGTGTGGTGTCACCCAGGAGACGGCTGAGGGAGATCCAATCGTGAGTGCTTTGGGCCAACGCCAGAGCCCGGCACTTGTGAACATGTCACTGGACACCAGTGTGAACTGATGACATTGGGGAGGCTGGTATCTTCCCTGCCAGGCCTGATTATACCTAAGGTAGACATGATGTTGGGACCATTTTTAAATCTAGCTTTAAGGAGTCCGAGAGGACATAGTCAGAAAAAGAAAAGTATGCACCAGAAGCCAGTGACATGGATGCTTCTTGGAAAAGACGCTGTCATAACAATGGGTATGTTTAGTACAGTAGGGGAAGAGAGACCAAAAAGGATCTTTTATTTCCACTCCAAACATAATGTTTTGGAGAACTTTTAGGAAAAGAAAAAGTTGAAATAGCAATTTTAGATTTTCCAAGCTAAACAAAAATAGTTATGATAGGAGCTATAAATTTACTCACAGACCCAAAGCATTTATTTACAGCAAACACCTGGCTGAAGGATGAAGAATAAATTTTCCTTTCGGAACTTGCAGGGTCCAAGTGAGATAACAGCTTTCAACAGAGCACATAGTTGAAAGGGAATATGAAGGCAAGAGAGAGGCCCTGTTGGTTATGAGGTAACATCTGAACTCACACACCCAGGTCAAGGGTGCCCTCCCAAATGTGTGTCAGTAATTTAATTCTCAGCGTGTAATCTGATTTGCCACTGTAAGTCAATAGAGTAATCATGGCAGCAAATACCTAAATATATTCTTCAAACCTGGATAATTGCCCACAAGTAAAATGCATCCAAAGATCCAATATTCTGACATTTAATAAAAGTTTGAATTATATTTGCAGCCGGCTGTGATTTAATTTTGTTGAGTCCAATATTTAATAAAACAACAGAAAACTGTCACAGGTATCTTGTTCCATTCAGAAACTACTGGTTACCTGCCTGGTTCGGGGTCACTCTGCAAGAGATGAAATCGCAATCTAGCTACACACGAGTTGTCTAATAAATGATTCCATCTGCCTGCCCCTCAGTTTCCTCACCAGTAAAAAGGGATGAGCGTAGAACATTCGTCACATGGCTATTGGGAGGATTTGTGGATTAATACTCAAGAGCTTAGGCACTGACCAGAGCACAATAAATATTCAGCATAAGTCACTATGTTTGTTTTTAAAATAGAAAATAAGCAGTCCTTTCTTCTTCTTTGGTTCACCTGCTTGACTGCTTATTTCAAATGACCATGTAACAAATTCTTTTTAGAAAGAGAAGTCTACTAAGTGCAGGCTTCATAAAGACAATGTAGGTCATATGGACTGAAAATATAAACATTCGTGTATCTGAATCAAACACCAACATAAAGAAAGCTAATTTTAGGCAAATATACCTGGCACAGACTTCTTAGTTCTGAATCTTATAGACATTCAACAAAGCTCAAGGAAAGAGACTTGATAAACAACGTCCAACCAGAAGATTGCTCCTGTCTTCTGACATCTGCATTGTCTGCACCAAAAGAGCAAGAAAGATGTCCCTTTGCCTTCTTATCCTCAGAGGCCAGTAGGATATTAAGGGTCTAAAATTCAGTAGTTCTGGGAAAACGTTAAAGGAATGAAGTTGAAAATCAGCTACAGATTTGACACAGCTGAGACATATCGTTTCTTCATGCGTGCTAATGCTACATCCCAGCCAAGTACTCACACCAGTAAGGCTCCCTGG
>PVIR01018521.1:0-33283 GCA_004026965.1 Petromus typicus | reverse complement strand
GATGTCAACTTATTACTGTAAAATTTGCCATACCTTTTAATTTATATTTACATATCTACTTAGTAAACCTTAAATAATAATTATTATAATTATAATTTATATTTGAAAGCCTATCATGCTGAATATGGTTGGTTTAAAGGGTCATGTGTAAATTACATATTCAGAAAGATTCTGATTGAACTTAAACAAACAAAGAAGGGAAAAAAAGATGAGGCTTCGGATTTTTAAATGGTAAGGATAGTGTACAAAGAGGCCAGTGGGTGTGAGAGAAAAGGCAGGTGCTTAGTGAAAACAGAAGGCTAAGATGAATAAATAATATTCTTCATAAAACAGACTCATAACAAAAGTGATATTTGAAATTGATTTATGAACTACTGAGACTTGCCTCTTCATCTAGGATTATATTTTTGTTAAATAAACTACTGCATTTTTATTACATCTTCAGTATAACTGTAACAAAGTCCTCTGAAATTTCTATTAAAATGCAAAGTACTGCTAATATAGCCAAGTTTTCTGAACAATATTATTCAGCTTAAGTCTTTTCATATCAGATTCTAATCCAGTCAGAATACATTTGACTGTCAGCTATGTCCCAGGGAAATCTTATTCAAGTAAATATTAAATAAGAAGAACAGTCACTGCCAAATTTTAACTGAATATACGGTGTGTTTCAGGAATGCTAAAATACCATAATTGTTTGTGTTATAGGCAATTTAAGAAATGAATATGACAGCATTTAAACAAATAATTATCTGTATGTTTCAGTCTGTGAGTCCTGAACTGCTTAACTAGTACTAATTTTTCTTAAACATGGATCAAGTGGTAAGTAGACATTTGCTTAGGTTTACCTGTGTCAACTACAGAGCAATTCAGTTGTTGATAAAAAGTGAAAAATCTGAGTTTATAGTGGTGATAGCTTAGTCTGGAAGAGGCCAGCTTCTCTGTCTTGAATGGGACACATCTGGGGCCTCAGCATCTTCCTTTTTTTTTTTTTTAAATGTAAAATAGGTACATTTTATATACATCTCATGATCACACTCAATACTGACAGTTTGTAAAAGTATATGACATGACTTGATTCTCATGTTTTTCCCATTTCCCTACCCACTCTATAACCCCTCCATCCCTATATAATAAGCTTTGTTTACACTTTTTTTAATCACATCACAGTTTTTTCTTTCCTTTCATTACTTACCCCTACTCCATTTCCCTTTGAATAGTTTACATTATACAATATCTAGCATACATTTTAGAACTCATTTACATTTAAGTTTATCATATCAGTGAAAAGCTGGTATTTATACATCTGTGACCTATTTATTTCACTTTATGAGTGTGTCCTGAAGGTATGTCCATTTGAGTATGAATGACTCAAACTTGCCATTCTTTATGGCAGAGTAATACTTCATTCTATAGAAAAACCACATATTTATCCAGTCTCCAGGTTGGTAGACATTTGGGTTGTTTCCAAGATTTAGTTATCACAAACCGAGCTGCTATAAGCATAGGTGCAAATACATCATGACGATAAGAATATTTTAATTATCTAGTGTATATTCCTAGAGCATCTTCCTTTTTACTTGTTGGTCAATCATAGAATTTATTGTTTGAACCAGGCTGAGAAAATACAGGGTTTATTTTAAGCCTTGATTTGATGCCATAGATCTCTCATCTTTACTTTAACATATCATTCTTCTCGTTTGGTTGTGAGATACCATCAGCAGATTTTAACAAATGTAGACCACATCAAAAGTGATGTCTTTTTTCCAGACCCTGCAAGTTGTGAAACACAATTTGGAATGACAGCCAAACTAACACATGTATGGAGAGTAATACAACTAAGGAGAAATGTATTTCAGCAGTTACAGGTTATTTCTTGAAATAAATGCAGGTGTTATAATAAAAATCAATATTCCTAAACCTGTACTCTTGGCTTCATGAGCTTAAGGATTTAATAAGAATACAATATGTTTGTGGAATTGTGGGAAATAAGAGGGCATCTTTTTTTTTTTTTTTTTTTTTGAGGGTCTCATTTTGTAGTTCAGGCTGGCCCTGAGCTCAGCCTCAAACTCACATCACAGCAATCCTCCTGCCTCTGCCTCTCAAGTGCCAGGATTATAGGTGTGAGCCACCACACCCGGCACTGTGGTATGTGGTACTGGTTGCTGCTGGGTGTGAGTCTCCATGCCCAGTATTGTATGTGGTTACCAGGCATTGAACCCGGGCCCTTGCACTTGCAAGAAAGGTGCCAGACTCACTGAGCTAAATCCCTGGCCCATAAGAGGGCATTTTAAGAATAAAACACTAAGGAACATCCATCATGCTTGAATAGAGGAGGAGTCAATCAGAGAAGAGAAGCAATAGTAGAGGAAGACCTTATACTCTGAATCAGATAATTGAAATAGTGCAGGTAGATCATACCTAGTAACTGAATCTATGGACAGAAAAGTGGAATTGCTCCAGCTGGGTTGCATTGCACCATATTCCACCCTTCTGGGAAACAGCCATTAGGACAACATTTCAAATAGCTGGAAGGAGAGAACAAATTAACAAATGGTGTGTAGGATGGAATCTTGAGTCTGATTCTACTATATTCCAATGCTTTTGCCCATCACTTCACCTCCAAACACTGGGGAACACTGTAGCACAATGACAACTCTCTAGGGCAAGGGAACTCCTACCTCCAACCTGTGCAAAGAGGAACAGGTGAAAGCAGTGGTGGATTCCCGTGGGTGCAAACTCCTGCTACAGATACTGTGAACCCCCACCTGAGAGCGAGTCACTGTAATTCCCACAGTCCCATGCCCATCATTATAGTCTCCTACAGAACCTCCCCTTCCCCTAATTAATGCATGAAAATATTCACAGATTCCCAAGGACCCTCTTGGAGCATAAGCTCACCCTCACATCTGTATCCTTCTACTTCAAGTGAATTTACCTACAGATTCTACCTTAGGGCCTGAAGGGGAAGGTGTCCAGAGTCCTAGAGCAGAGACAGCATCAGATTCTGCCTTCGAGCTGTTGGGGAGAACTCCTAAAACTGGGTTTGTTTGAGCTTGGAGTGCAAAGGAAAAAGGTGTCTCTTTTGTGGCTGAGTGGAATCAGATCACAACCAAGGCAACCAGGAATATGTGTGAACCCTCAGGTCTTTTGACAAAGTGTTCACATACACATTCCATGGGAATTCTTTTTTTGGAATATTTGGACTGAGTTCTTGCTGAGTATTTTTTTCTATTAATTGCTGTTTATTTTCTCACCTTTTCATTTTTGTAAATATAGTTTCTTCAATGCAAACTCCCATAGCAGTACTATTTTCTTGTACTTTCTCTCACTTTTTAAATTATTCTTCTGCAAGTTTTAGGTTATCTGTCATTCCTATTTTATTTCTGTCATTCCTATATTATCTTGTATTAGGCTTCTGTCCTGTCTCTTCTGTTCCTTTTGCTCTTCCTAGTCTTATCTGGTCTCTTGTTTTTACTTACATTTTTCCCCTTTTGAAAGTGCACAAATATATCAACAACTTCATTCTTCTATGTCAAAATACACTTATTCCTTCTATATCTTATCCTTGTCTCCACAAATATCTAGTTAAGAATTCTTATTTTTAATGCTAATGTTAATAACTAAAAGACTTCCAACAAAATATTACCAACTCTAGCTTTTCACCTATTATTATTCCACTCAGCTACATCCCTCTGAAGACTTACACTCCTCATTCACATCCTTACTCTCTCTCCTCCACTTCTTTCACATCACAGAATAACTACTAATAACAACTGAATACCAACTGCAAAGAGTAATGACAAAGGATGAACGTGCAAGTGTAAGGTCTGTCACATGTAAGTGATGTGTGGTTGGGTCTGTTGATGCTGGTATAATCAGAAGCAATTCTCTCCACAAAGAATAGAGACATATTCCATATAACTTAAGTTCTTGAATGGTGTGTATTATCTCTGGAAAATAAATCTGCAAACACATGAAGGAAGGTAGTTTCTTACTGAAAAGATCTTTTTGCTAATTACAAGTTGTTTTCATCTTACTTGATTTCAATCCTCTGTACCAAAAAAATAAAAATAAATAAATAAAAGGAAAAAAAGTAGGGAGGGAGGGACCACTCATATTTACATAGATATGGGAACATGGAGAAATATTACAAAGAGACTGGTTAGTTCTCTCAACTCTCCCAAGACAGATCCATAGGGCACAAATAGAGACAAAATCAAACACCAGATGGCAGAATCTACAAATTGATTAACACATTCATAGTGGGGCCAAAATGTGTGTGTCTCAGTGCCAAGTGGCTGTGATGAGAATGACTACTCCATCATGTGGCTTGCACACTGGTAGTACATGCACGACTGTCACATTAGATGGCTTGTACTTCCTCTCAGGGAGTCTTTATAATAATGGAGGAGAAGACATTGATTTAGCTGGTGAGATGTCGTCATATTACAATTCCTTAAGGAAAATATTACTATGGTATAAAAAATTGTAATATAGCTAATGTGTGGTAAAATAGTTATAAAGGTATATCACATATATCATCTGTGGGGTACTTTCTTCCATGTTAAATTCAAGCTACTAACTAGATTAAATCCATTTATAGACTTTTAATAAATTTTAATAGTAAGAAATTTGATAAAAACAATTAGGTCTGTTTCTACAATCAGTGGTACGATCTGCCTAATGGGACAGCTATTCATAAATCGGTGATTCAAGTGCTGGAATGCATTAAAGAAAAATTAAACAAAGTTGCCAAGTGAGAAGAGGACATGGCCCAGAAGTTATAACAACACTGCCAAACAAAATAACCAATGTGGATCTGGGAGAAGCAAATCAAGAATTGGAAAAGCTGACTGACTTACATGGTTCAATACACGAATGGCAAATTTACCAAATATATAGAAATGGCCAGTGTGGAGGCAGGGCTTCTGAAATCTAGAGCAAAACGTTAAGTTTTGATGAATTACTCAGGGAAGTCTACCAAAAGATAACCAGAAAAATTACTCCAACAGCTACTACAAGACACTAAGATGACCTGCTAATTAGAGTTGGAGGAATATAGTAGGTGGCATATGTGTAATTATTAAATGCTTATAGAAATTATAGAAAGCTTCCCAAATATGAGAAAAGGGCTCAACATATAACTAAGCGAGGCTTACAGAACACTAACTGCAACCCAAAAAGGAGATCCTCATGACACACTGTAATTAAAAATGCCAGATGTCCAGAAAGACCTCCAGAATTTTTAAAGCTGTCAGAGAAAAGCAAAAAGTGAGGAGGATGAAAGATGGGAGAAGGCAGGAAGGAGAGTAGGGGGTAAAAAATGACTTAAGATGTGTAATATATAGATACCAACTTTCCACAAGGAATGTAAATATTATGTACTACCCACACGTACTAATAAAGTAAAAATTTTAAGATACTAAAAAAATAACAAACTAAATTTATAGAATTAAAATATGCTTGCACATGTAAATCTTATGTATTATGTGGCAATTTCCTGTAGTGAATGTAATCACTATGTACTGTAAATATGTATTGATAAAAGTAAAATTTATGTCTAGAACAATTACAATAATAATGAAAATGGAGAAAGGGATTTAGAAATGGAGGGCGAGGAGAGGACCATGGAAAAGAGCCAGAATATATTATTGACATATACATAACCCTAAAGAAGAATGTAAACACACATTGCAAACATGTGCTACAAACATGTAATATTTTTTTAAAAAAGTAAAATGCTGAGCTGAATGCTCTATAATTTTGGCAAGTTTCACATGATGCACTTGCCACATTCCTGTGGTGTAGTAATGCATGAAACTGACCACCAGTCTCCTGAAGGGTACAACAGAGCAGCCGTCACTTAAACATTCTCATAGTAAACCCCGAATACTCGACCCGCGCTCTTCGCAGTGAACTCTCAGCACTTTGTGCACGCTGTTCCCACAGTATCAGCCACTGTCTTCCATGCATTAGAATAAAGTCTGAAAAATTGGGATTCAACTCTGTAATGAATGATTTTTGAAGGATAGAACCAAAATGAAATGTACTTAAACAACATAAAATTGAGGGTCAAGTGGACGTATTCCCAATTCGCTCCAAGCAGTTTGTGTGTTCTCAAGCCAGTCATTCAATCACTGCATCTATATAATAATTTGGATGACTGTAAAAGTTTTTTTCCAATTCTAAGCACTGTTAAATTTCTGAAAAGTTTCAAAGAGCTCATTGGTAAACTAAGTGTGTTAGTATTCTGGAAAGCATGAACAAATCATAAGCATTTATCACAGAGGAACTGATGAATTTTATTTTGTGAAGCTTCAGTGTGGCTCCTGAAGAGCCACATTTGAAATGCTAGCAAATAACTCATCACAGACCCCCAAACAGCTGTGACATTCTTGTTGCTTGCTAATATTGCAGCCTGAAGGGATTTTTACTCTCTCTCACACACACACACTCCATGTATCCATACCAATGCTTTTTTCCAAGAAATAAGACTAAACAAATTTGTATTGAGCACAAAAATAATCTGTAATTAATTATAAAATGGAAATAGTATTTACTGATTTCTTCTCATGTACAAAAAATTGAGTGAGAAAAAGATCATTAAACATGTAGAAAGTACATTTTTAGGTTCCTTTGGCTACAGAAAAACAAAAGAAAGAAGTCAGTAACTTTTGCTTTTCAAATTTAGACACACACAGCCGATAGAGAAATGGGCTTTTCACACCTCTTCATAACAAAATGTGACTTATAAGCTAGACTTCATCCTCCCCTCCTGTCTCTCAGCATGCATCCCTTTCATTAACCTTTGATTTCCTTTCACTATTCAGTCTTTTGGCTAACAGGACCTTCATGAAGACACCTAACAGTCCTTACTGGTGGGGGTTGAAGAAATATTAAGGATTCAACACTAAATAATTAACTGGCAAGGAAGTGACCATGTTTATAGAAGATAACATTACAAAAAGCTCTGAAGACAGAGGTGCTGAGATAATGTCTCAAGGAAATGTACCTAATTGGAACTAATTTTGCCCTTTTAAAATTTGTGATACTCTGGAAAAAAATACTAAAATTAGGAGCCAAACAGTCAGGAGCAGCTTGTGTTCTAGGCTAGAAGATATGAAGCTGGAGGGTTCTTTTCACTGCAGTGAGATTGGGCAAGTAGCTCAGACAGTGAGACACACTGGAGGTGCATTTGACCTTGTGATCTGAATGAGGATTTGTCTTAACAAATTTCAGACAGATTTGTTCACTTGGATCTTTTATGCTCAGAGAACACAGTAGTCTTCTATCAAAACTTCTCGGTAAAGGAGGAAAAGTTGAAACACATATTTGGTTCAAGGGTCCTGGACCAGGACGTGATTTTATGCTCTGTGTGGAGACTATAATGTCAGTTGTTCAGCTTGAGACCATGAAGAGAGGGCTTTCCCAAAAGAGATAATAACAACAAAGTAGTCATGAGAGAATCAAGCAACTGTCTTATTAACATTGCTAATAGTTTCAGTGCATACATTTTCATTGTTTCTGTTCCTGTGTAAAGGAGCATAATGGTAAAAGGGTGTCATGGAAATGTGTTGAGGAAAAGGAACTGATGAGCTGACAGGCCAGCCTGATATCTAGGTGGGAAACCAGGGACCTGAGAGGTGTCTAATTGTGCCATCTGTTTGGCAAGAGGTCTTCAGAAATAAGACCAACATGAAAACTGTATCATGGATACTCAAAAAAATACAGGTCCTGGAACCCAGGAAAGATACCGTAGGGGGCTCCTAGAGGAATTTGAGAAAGCTATAGTCACAACAAGGCTGTTTAAACTTCACTAAGTGCCTCAGATTTTATGCTAAACTCTCTGGCTACATAAGCAAAGTACAGATCACCTTTGTGCAAATTTATAAAATGTTACTTCAGTGATACGATCATTGCCTTTTGTTCCAGTAAGATATCAAAACATTTTTAATGCAACCAATAAAAATGATTCCCTCTGTAAAAGCCTGGTAATCCTCATAACATTAGACTACATACTTCTAGAATACTGATTAAGTGAGTTAATTGATGTTGTGTTAGGTGGATGAAAGATTACTAATTGTATTGCATGGTGATGGAAGGAAATGGAGAACCACAATTAAAAATAGTAGCACAGTAAAAATATAATAGAAAAGCAATGGAAATCATAACCTTTTCCACTGTTCATCTCAAAATCTCTTGATAAGAGTTATTTTCCAAAAAATATCATTTTAATATTTTAAATTAAAGACAGAAAACTTTGGGTTAGTAGCACAATTTTGAAGTAAGAACTATATAGTATTCTGATTTGCTTCCCTGAATATTTTTTAATCTGGTAGATTTCTATTCTATTATTGGCATCATGTTACTCATATATTGTCAGTGACTTGTAATAATCTGGGGGCAATTTAAGAATCTCTGAAATCTTTATGCATTATAAATCAGGTACCTATATGAGTCACAAAGTACCTACCATTCTACTGAACTAGTCACTTCAGCCAGGAAGCAAACAGGGGGTTGGTTGTGGGTAGGGAGGGAAGGGAGAGGAGGGCTGAGGAGAAGAAAGAAGAGAAAGGATAGATTTCACTTTGATGACAAAACTTTTCCCCCTGGACCTGAAGTTATGAATCTCTAAATGGATTAATCCATTTGTGAAAATATAGCCCGAATAATTCCATCATTGCCAAGGGACATATCTCTGAGCATTAGTGCACTGAGGACCAAACCTTCAGCACATGAGCTTCTGAGAAACATTCAAGAGCCAAGCTGTAACAACCAGTATACTGATTTTCTTTCCTTTGGACATATGCTGAGAAGTGAATTGGCTAAATCATATGAAGATCTACTTTTACTTTTTAAAGGAACTTATACATTGCTCTTCAAAAAGACTGTATTAATTTACATTTGTTTTCATAGTATTCAATAGTTTCTTTTTCTTCATATCTTTGTCATTCTGACTGGAATGAAATTTCTCACTGTACTTTTGATTTGCATTTTCCTGATGGCTAATGATATCACCATTTTTCATATATTTGTGGGCCATTTATATATTTTTTTGAGAAGTGCCTATTTAGCTCTTTCTCATTAATTAGATTACTTGTTTTTAAAATTATTTTTTGAGTACCTTATATATTCTGGATATAAATCCTTTGTCATATGGATAGCTGACAAATATTTTCTTTCATCCTGTAGGCTGTCTTTTTGCTTTGTTTCTTTTGTGAGTTAATGACACTTTAAGCCAAATATAATTTGATTTTCTAAGAACTATTCACAGGATCGATAGGAATGGCACTCCATGTCACTCTGTGGACACAGCTGTTGTTCGGTAAGTGCTTATAGAAAGAGATCCATATGCTTGATAGAATCCCCAGGAACTTGTTCTTTTCTCAGGAATAGAAATTGCTTTTTTTCTATTAATGGCTATTCCACTGTATTTATAACTTCTGTGTCCTTCCTTAAGCCATTCAGCATTCTCTCATCCCTCTCTGCACATTTCTCAGCAAAGTAGAATATAGTTCTTTGCAGTACAGGTGAAGAAGTTACTGTCATCATGAGTGTCCCCTTGTATTGTCTCAGTGTCTTACTTTAATTAAATGGTGAGAATTTTGTAATAACTTTGACCTGAAAAAGCTACAACTTTGTCTCACTCTCTCCCTCCCCTCTCTTAACTCATGTTAAATACATATCAAGTTTATAGGTAATCAAAACTGATTTCTTTGAATCTGTAAGGCCTCCCCTTTGCTTTTGTTTTCAATTCTGTGTCACCAATATCAGTCCCTATCATTCTGTTCATCCAGAGAGTTTAGGGCTTTACACATGACAAATGAGGAAGGATGTGACCACACTTGAAAATGTGCAAGTATAAAATCCTGAAAGAATGTCTTTTCTTTTGAAAAGAGCAGAATTTTTCTATCATGATAAATTCTAGTTTCCAGTTTGCAAATAGTACAGGGAAATATCACATTTCCTGAATTCAGAAATATCTTTTCCTGTGTAAAGGGTAAGTAGATTCAAAGACTGGTAAATATAGTTTAAAACTGTGCAAAACTGTATTTCAAATTTGTCAAGTTTTTGTTTTCAAACCCCTGAGAGATTCAGTGCTCTAAACGTTTTCCTTGGGGTAATTCCCCAACGAGTTAAATCAAGATTTGGAGGAAACAGAACTCACAAAATTAGGTTTGAGATACGTGGGTCTGCTCTTCTCCACATGTGGAGATTTATACACTTGTGTACTTGGAGCAGATAGATAAGTATTAAGACATGAAACTTGCAAAATACAGTAAGTTCATTTGGACACTCAGCCAAATTATGTAAAAATATCGAACTCGTGGGGACTGGAGTATTTAAGCATCCCATGTAGGTCATGAGGTAAAGGAAAGGTGCCCACACCTTTCATGAGAATTTGCCATCATTTCGGACTGAGATAGCAGTCCTTCCAATGTGAAACCACGAGCTTCAGTAATTTCAAGACTGGTTTTAATTGGGGCTATTGGCTTTCACAGATGAAGCATTTCTTTTTTGAGAAGAAGAGCAGGTAATAAGTGGGAATGTTTTTCTAAAAATTAAGTGAAGATAATCAGACATAAGTGCTTAACTATTGCCTGTTTTCTCTTACACGAAAACTTCAAGATATAAATAAATTGCAAAATAAAAGGTAGACAATAGGAAGTAGACTTACAGAGCTGTTACATATGGGAATTGTGCCCCCCCAAAAAAAGGATGGAAATGAGAGGGTAGGAAATGATATTTAAAAGATAAGTGGGATTGTGAAATGGTTGTGAAAAGATGTGCAATGTACAGGTACCAAGTATCCACAATGAATTGGAAACAGATGTCATGAACATCTAAGAATAGAATAATGATAACAAGAATGAAAATGAGGAGAGGAGATTTAGAGATGGAGGGAGGGAGACATGTGAGATGAATGTAAACTTCATATACTGCAAACATGTACTAATAAAATAAAAATTAAAATTCAGTTGGCTAGCTAAATGTTTCTAGGAGGCTAAATTCATCCACAGACTCAGGTAATGACTTCCACTTTGGAGTCTAAGTTAGTTGTCGTATTGCTATCTCCTTTATCAGTATTTCTTTAGAAATTTTTGGAATAACCTTTTCAGATTACTTGTATTAACTATTTTAAAGATAATAATATATAATATGAGAACTTGTTATTCTCATATTATTTAGTTATGGAAATTTATATTTGCATAAGGTGAAATGAATAAAAGAAATGACAAGAGAAAAAAATTCTTCTACTCAAAAGTGAAAATATAAGTAAAACAGTGGGTGGAGCCGGGTAAGTTGACGTCAGCACCATCTTAGCTATGCTGGGTCTAGAATCTGCCAGACTCCAGGCCCATGCTGGAAGCTTGCCCAGGGACTCAGTAACACAGTGCACGGAGCCAGGGAAGCCACAGTCAGCGCCATCTTGGCTGCACTGGCCAGAGAGATTGCCATCTTTGAGGCCCACACCAGAAAGGCACACAGAGACTCAATAAAACAGCAGGCAGAGCTGGGGAAGTCACAACCAGCGCCAGCACCGCCTTAGCCACGCCGGGGCTGGACCCTGCCGGCCTGCAGACCTACACTGTAAGCATGCCAAGGGACTCAGTGTAGGAACAAATGTTGCAGAAACCTCAGCTAGCCAAATCGCAGCCAAGTAGGGGCTAGAGCCTGCCTTTCTCTGTCAACTGCATAAGCACATCCAGGGACTCTGTATTGACTGTAGAAGAACAACCCAGGAAACACTGGTATTTTAAAGGTTCTAAATATTAGGAGGAAAGAGACTTGGAACAAACATTGGCAGACAACAGGGCAGGCACAAAGCCAAACAACAGCAATGACAAAAACTCAGAGATGGGGAAACATTCAAAGTCTCAGATGCAAAGATCCTCACCCCAAGGTAACACAGAGGGAAGGGAAACAGAGGAGTTTGAAGGTCAGTCTCCAGTGTTCTCACAAATAGTAACCAAAGCAGATCTAGTAAGATGGAAATCAGAACTCATCTCTGAGATGAAAGCAGAGATATTGGACAAAGTTAACACTATGATTAATAAAGCTAAAGATGAAATCAAGGAGTTGATAGAATCCAAGATAGTAAAAGCAATGGAACCTTTGAAACACCTACAAGCAGAAGTCCAGGAAATCAAGAAAGAAATAAAAAGTTTATGCAACAGAATGAGTATGGCAGAAGACCGAAATTCAGACCTAGAAGACAGGATCTCAGCTAATGAACAGGAAAGGCATAATTCATGGAAAATGTCAAGAGAGAATGAGAAATCAATCCAACAGCTCCTTATGATTCAAAGAAGAATAACATAAGATTGATTGGAGTCACTGAAGAAGCAGGAGACAATGCTAAAGACATTAAAAAAATATTCACAGAGATAATGGCAGAAAACTTCGCAGGAAAAGGAAAAGAATTGGACATACAGATATATATGAAGCACCTGTGACATGAAAAAATCTACACCTAGGCAAATAATTATAAAAGTTCCAGATATCCCCCTACCCCCCCAAAAAAAAAAGAAAAGAAAAAAGAAAAAAAAAAAAAGCATGAAACACTGAGAACCGCCAGAGAAAAGACAACAGTTACATACCAAGTGAAACCTGTCAGGATCACAACAGACTTCTCAACTCAAACACTTAATGCAAGAAGAGTCTGGAGTGAAGTCTTCCAAGCACTAAAGGAAAACAACTTTCAACCCAGACTAATGTATCCTGCAAACTATCCTTCAAAATTGACAGGGAAATAAGATACTTCCATGATAAAGAACACCAAAAAACTTCACAAATATGAAATGTGCACTCCAAAACATTCTAAAGAATATCTTGGAGAAAAATAAGAAAAGTTACAAATCCAGCAGACCAAACAGAGTCCACCCATGGGGCCAAACAAGAAACTGATAGGAAAAAAGCAGAAGTAGAATAACAGAACCAAAAACAGGAAAACATAGCAGCACTAAGTTTGCCTATATCAGTCATAACTATTAATGTCAATGGACTCAATGTGCCATTTAAGAGATAAAGACTGGCAGAATGGATCAAGAAGCAAATTCCTACAATCTGCTCCATACAAGAAAAACACCTAATTCAGAAAGAAACCCATGAACTGAAAGTAAAGGATTGGAAAACAATACTTCATGCAACAGGAAACAGCAGAAAAGAAGGAATGGCAATCTTATTTGAAGACAGAACAGACTTCAAGCCAAAACTGATAAAGAGAGATAAAAATGGACACTATCTTTTAGCATAGGGAAAAATCCAAGAGAAAGAAATAACAATCTTAAATATCTATGCTCTGAATTCTAATGTACCCAACTATATAAAACAAACATTAATGGACTTTAAAAACCAGATAAACTCCAATACAATAATAGTGGAGGACCTCAAAAGGCCACTGTCACAAAGAAACAGATCAACTGGACAAAAAGTCAATAAGGAAATCCTTGAGCTAAACCAGACTCTTCAGCAAATGGACTTAATAGATGCCTACAGAGTATTTCACTCCACAACGTCAGAATTCACATTCTTCTCCGCTGCTCATGGCTCATTCACCAAAATAGACCACATGCTCCTTCATAGAACAGTTTTAAGTCAATGTAAAGGGACTGAAGTTATCCCTTGTATTCTGTTAGACCACAGTGCCCTGAAATGGAGCTGAATAGCAAAAGAAAGCCCAGGATCCACACAAACACATGGAAACTGAACAACACTCTGCTGACCAACCAATGGGTCACAGAAGAAATTAGAGAAGAAATTGAACAGTTCTTACAAGTAAACAATAACCCCAGTACAACATACAGAAATTTATGGGATACTGTGAAAGCAGTTCTATGAGGAAAATTCACAGCAGTGAAGGCCTACATCCAGAAAACAGAGCAAGCTCAAATAAACAATTTAATGCTGAAATTCAAGCAACTAGAAAGAGAGGAAAGAGACAAACACAAATCTCGCACAAGGCAAGAAATTATAAGGATCAGGGCAGAAACTAATGCAACAGAAACTAAGAATACAAAACAAAAATGAACAAATCTAAGAGTTGGTTCTTTGAAAGGATAAACAAAATTGATAGACCCTTAGCCAACCTCATTAAACAAAGGAAGGAAAAAGCCCATATCTATGCTATTAGGAATGAGAATAGAGAAATTATTACCAACTCAGAGGAAGTCCAGAGGATATTAAACACCTATTTTGCAAATTTATACTTTAATAAAATAGAAAATGTAGAAGAAATGGATAGATTTCTAGACACATATGAACTCCCAAAGCTGAATAGTGAAGATATAGAAATGTTAAATGCCCCAGTATCAATCTCTGAAATTGAAAATGTAATTCAAAATGTTCCAACAAACATAAGCCCTTGACCTGACTGCTGAATTCTATAAAATTTTTAATGAAGAGTTAGTGCCTCTACTTCTGAAACTCTTCAGTGAAATTGAAAGGGAAGCAGTATTCCCAAACTCATTTCTAGAAGCAACCATTACCCTGATTCCAAAAGCAGAGAAAGATTCAACCAAAATTGAGAATACAGGCCAATATCCCTCATTAAAATTGATGCAAAAGTGCTCAGTAAGATACTGGCAAACAGAATACAGAGAATTAACAAAAAGATTATACACTCTGTCCAAGTGAGATTCATCCCAGGGATGCAAGGATGGTTCAACATACATATATCAATAAATGTTATACACTATATTAACAGACTCACAGAGAAAAAAACATGTGGTCATCTCAACTGATGCAGAAAAAGCGTTTGACAAAATACAACACCCATTTATGTTCAGAACCCTGCAGAAGATTGGAATAGATGGTCTGTATCTCAAACTAATAAAAGCTATCTATGAGAAACCATCAGCCAGCATCATATTAAATGGTCAAAACTGAAACCTTTCACAGTAAGATCAGGAACAAGACAAAGACATCCTCTCTCACCACTTCTGTTCAATATAGTTCTGGAAATTTAGCCACAACAATTAGGCAAGAGAAAGAAATAAAAGGAATAAAGATAGGAAAAGAACAATTTAAGTTGTCATTATTTGCTGATGGCATGATACTCTAGAGACCCTAAAAACTCCATTGAAAAACTGCTGGATCTAATCACCAAATTTAATCAGATAGCTGGATATAAGGTCAACATTCAAAAATCAATAGCCTTTGTATAGACAAACAGTAGACCCACTGAGATAGAAATTGGGGAGTCAGTACCTTTCACAATAGCACCCCAAAAATAAAACACCTAGGACTCAATCTAACAAAGGAGGTGAAAGACCTCTACTCTGACAACTACAGCACTCTGAAAAATTACATAGAAGATGATAACAAAAAATGGAAAGACATACCTTGCTCCTGGGTAGGAAGAGCCAATATTGTCAAAATGGCTATACTCCCAAAACTACTATACAGATTCAATGCAATCCTGATTGAATTCCTAACAGCATATTTCACAGATGTATAGAAAAAAAATCTAAACTTTCATCTGGAACCACAAAAGACCTGGAATAGCAAAAGCAATTCTAAGCAACAGGGACATGGTGGGGGGTTTTACAACTCCGAACCTGAAACTATACTATAAAGACACTGTGATAAAAACTGTATGGTACTGGCAAAGTAATAGACCTGAGGATTAATGGGGTACATTAGAAGATCCAGAAACTACTCCAGGTACACTGAGCCACCTCATCTTTGACAAAGGAGCCAAAAATCCTCAATGGAGGAAAGATAGTCTCTTCAACAAATGGTGCTAGAAAAACTGGACTTCAACTTGTCAAAGACTAAAACTAGACCTAGCTCTTTCATCAGGTACAAAGCTAAAATTGAAGTGGATGGGAGACCTAAATATTAAAGCAGATGCTCTGAACCTGCTGCTAAACAGGTTAAGTAATACTCTCAAAGACACTGGCTTAGGGAATGACTTCTTAAACAAAACCTCTATAGCATAAGAATTGGCAGAAGAAATCAGCAAATGGGACCTAATTCTTTTAAAAAATCTTCTGCACAGCAAAGGGAACCATTAACAGAGCAAAAAGGCAGCCAACAATATGGGAGAAAATTTTTATCCACGTGTTCCTCAGACAAAGGGTTACTCTCTAGAATATATAAAGAGCTTAAAAATATCAGTCCACCCAAATTTGAAGACCCAGTTCAAAAACGGGCATCTGAAGTGAACAGAAACTTTTCAGAGGAAGAAATAAGAGCAGCTCAGAAGTATATGAAAAAATGTTCAACATCATTTTTCATTTGAAAGATGCAGAGGAAAACAACACTGAGATTTCATCTGAGTCCACAAAGAATGGTTCCCATATTAGAATTAGCCAGCAACAAATATTGACTAGGCTGTGGTGAAAATGAAACCCTTCTCCACTGCTAGTGCGAATGTAGACTTGTACAACCTGCATGCAGATCAGTGTGGAAATTCTTCAAAAAGCTAGGATTGGAGGTCCCACTTGACCCGGCCTCAGCTCTGCTAGGTATATGCACAAAGTAATTAAAAGAGTCATTTCACAGCTACATATGTGAACCCATGTGTATAGCAGCTCAGTTTTTGATTGCTGAATCTTGGAAACAACCCAAATGTCCATCAACTGGAGAATGGATAAAGAAGATGTGGTTTTTTTATAGTATGGAATATTACTCTGCCACTAAAAATGATGAGATTGAGTCATTCATACTCAAATGGATGTACCTTGAGGACGTCCTCATAAGTGAAATATACAGGTCACAGATGTGTAATTATCATATCTTTTCTCAGATATGAGGATATGAAAGTATAAATGAGTTGTAGTATATATAGTTGATATTGCGAAGAAGAAAGTATTTAAAAGGAAAGAGTGTAAGATTAAATGATGAGGGAGAAATGAGTGTGGTAGGAATAAGGAAAAAAGAAAATGTTGTTTATATAGGGGGTGGGGAGATGCATAGCGGGGGGAAAGAGAAAAAAATGAAAATCAAATGATATATTCTGGTACAAACTCTTAATGCTAAATGTGATTATTGTGTGTATTCATAATGTACCAATAAAAATAATTTAAAAAATGAAAATACAATGAAAGTAACCATAAGAACAATAAAAATAAACTTAACCCTTAACTAAATCTACTCAAATTTCCAAGCACAAATATTACTTTCTTACTTTCACTATCAGAAATATTATTAAATTCTAAAATTAGAGAGACACAAAAATCAAGGGGAAAAAAGCTTGCTGTGAAGAGAAAAAGCTACAAACAAAACCAGACTCAGAGATGATCCAGATACTGGAACTATTAGTTGAAGATTTTAAATATGAATATATTGAAAATATTGGCATGAAAAAAGAAAAATAAAGAAATCTTACCTCACAGATGGAAGAATCAAGCAGAAGTGTTAGAAAGAAAACATATAGAAATGAAAAATGTCCTCAGTATTCTTTTTGGTAGCCTTGATGCAACTGAGAAAAGACCCAGTGACTATGAAGGTGTAACAGTAGGAGTTAGTCTTAATAAAATTCAAGGACAAAAATAAGTAAAATAAAATTAAAGCCACCAAGTGCTTGAGATAAGATTACACAGTCAAAGGTGCAATTGCACATTATAGCAAATTGAAAATGAGAGAATGGGGTATAATAATGTACAAAGATAAAATGATTGACAATTTTCCAAGAGTAACACATTAAACCACAGGTTGAAAACTATCATATTCATCTTTTTTCCTTAAAAGAGTAAAGGAAAGCAGTCAAGAATTATCAAAGATAATTATCAAAGATAAATTTTAAAATTCAAAAAAAAATAAGGAGAAATTTTAAAAAGTAGAAACATTACATATAGAGGAAAATGTGTAGAGTTATATCAAGCTTCCTTACAAATTTCATGGCTGAGTTAATTAATTGGAATTTTTTAAATACCCATACTGAAAAAGATAAACAAAAAATACTGACCCCAAATTCTATACTCAGCAAAAAACAAACAAAAACAAAAAACAAAAAACAAATGTCTTCAGTCTTGGCTATATTGTCACCACTCCTCCATGTGCAGACTCTGAAACTTTTTCTGACTGACTGTCTTGGCTGATTCTTGTAATCTCTTTTCAACTCACATGTTATATGCCTGATTCTGCTCTCTAATGTCTTGTTAGCAAATAATCTTGTTCTGAGAGTCTCCAAAAAGTTAATAGTCATCAAGTACAGAAAGAATTTTACAGTACTCTTCTGCTTCACTTTGTGCTATATTCATAGTGGGATAGTAATTATTTTGTCCATCTTTTAAATTTTGTTTAAAAATTTTTTTTGATTTTATTAGCATGTATTTGTAGTACATAATGATTACATTCATGGTAGGTAATTGGTACATGTACATAAAACATTTCAATTCCTTTCTCTCCCCTTTCTCTTTCTTATGGTCAATATTGCTTTTTATTTATTTTCTTATAGGCAAGTCTCTCTCTGATTCTTGGCATAGGCTATCCTATTTTTCTCTCCCTGCTTATACAGAATGTTTTGGGCTATACATTTGATCAGACTATATAGGTTGAATGAGGCAAGAACCTTCTACTATACCCAGACCCATCAATAATGATGGTTCCAGAATGGCTTTTCTTGAATAAGCTTGTACGGAAGGTCAGACAGATCAGTTTTTGTTTTATTGAATAGAGTATCCATGTTAAGAATGTCTCGTGAGAACAGGGAATTCTAAAGGAAGACTGCAGGATAAGCATGAGAGAGGTGTGAGGATGCTTGTAGGGATGAACTTTTGTAAACAAGAAATTAGAAGACTAAGGATGATAATTTGAAAGTTCTATTGAGGTCTGTCAACTTCTTATCTCCTTGAAAATACCAACACTTTAGAATTTGGATTCATTAGGAAAAGAGAGAAGAGACAGATATATCTGATTGTGGCATCAAAGGAGTAAAAGATTAAAGGCTACGATAGCAAGTTCATCCCTCATGAATTAAGTAACATTTCCATATTGAAAAGAACAGCCGACTCCTGAATTCTTTCCAAGATCTGCTTGGACATGGCAGAAAATCAACACTGCAAAACCAGTTTAATTTTTAAAGTGGCCAGGTAGAACCCTTATCTTAGCTTACTAGTAGGAATTACAGTTGGGCTTGAGAAAATACATCTACTAAGTTTTGCATATACAAATAGAAACTACAGACAAACCTGAAATGAGTATCATAGTCATCAAATTTTGTAGAGTCTTTGCCAAAATGGATAGTCTCTAAATATGTATTTAAAAAATAAAAATAAAGTGATGCTTATACTGAGAAACTACAGCTGTGATTGTATAGTTTAATAAGGCTATACTTCCCCTTCCACTCATTTCCTTTGAATAGGTATTTTCCCTCCACAAGAAATATTTTTCCATGTTTATTAGGTTCTCTTGTCTATGGGATAACAATTTTAGATCTGGGTAGCAAAGCCAATCAATTATCTAGATGTTCAAATGAATTTCACATTACCTTTTAGGCAAAGAAGCCATGAAAGTTAGTTTATTAGGAAACCATTCTCAGCTGCCAAGATGCAGCTGGCCCATCTGGTAGGATCCCCTGGAGAGCACAGAAAGCCATTGCCTAGGCACAGCTATACCATGACTTAATAGCTGACTTTTAAGAGATTTTCTAGACTTCCCTATATAGTCTTAATATATTTATGAGCATAGTTACTGGAGGCAGTACACAAGACAAGGGTATAGAAATTGTAGCAGATTGTTTCCAAAGATGGCCCTGCAAAAGATTTTACAAGGTGACTGCACTCTCCTCCATCAGGAGATGGAGTGTGTTTTCTTTCCCTTAAATCAAGCTGATTTTAATAAATTTTTTAAGCAAAACAATTTGACAGAAATAACTTTCTGAAATTTCCAAGCTTAGGCCTTCAGAGAACTTCCAACTTTAAGGTTTACCTCTTAAAGCACAGGGAAAACATTTAAAGGTCTTACATTATCCACCTGAAAGGAAGTCCATGTAAAACAAGGCCCTGGTTATGTGAGCTTACTGATAACCACCCTATGGAGAGGAAATATATATTTGAAAAATATAAAAAAATATATATATATTTTAAATTGAAATCTTTGTTGGTACATTACATATACATATCATGATTGCATTCAACAATAAGAATTTGTACCAGTATATGACACAACTTAATTCTCATTTTTTCCCATAGCCCTACCCACCCTACCACCCCCACCCCCTATATATATAAACTTTGTTTCCTTTCTTTTTTGTTATAATCTCCTATTTTTCCCTCTTCACCCTATTACTCTTTGAGTATTTTCTATTTCACAATACATAACATTCGAGAACTCATTTACATCTTTTTATTTTCTATACCAGAGAAAAGATACAATATTTACACATCTGTGACCTATTTATTCACTTCTGAGGATGTCCTCAAGATATGTCCATTTAAGTATAAATGATTCAAACTCATCATTTTTTATGGCAGAGTAATACTCCATTGTGTAGAAGAACCACTGCTTTTTTATCCAGTCTCTAGTTGATGGACATTTGGGTTGTCTCCAAGATTTAGCAATAACAAACTGAGCTTCTATAAACATAGGTGCACATATGTCACTGTGATATGAATCTTTTAATTCTTTTGTGTATATACCTAGCAGAGCGATGTCTGGGTCAAATGGGACTTCCAATCCTAGCTTAAAAATATATATTTGTTTTGCTGGTGAGGAAGGATGTAAAAATTCAGTGGATGGCACAGGGCCCCAACTAATATGAGGAAGGTGGAGCCAAGAACAGAAACTTGTGTTTCCCAGCCCTGTGTTCTTTCATCCTTCTCTTCCACTGCCAGCAGGGAAGGGTGAAACTCTCTTGTTCCTGTGGGGTTGTTTATACATAGCTGGATATTATGTTTCCAGTTCCAATTAGAGAAAATCCATGCTTATATCTCACAATCTTTGCCCCAAGTGCATGAAGGAGGGCCATATAATTCAGAAGTCATATTTATTCAGCAAGGGGGAGGAAATGTTTTAACTTTAAGTAGTTCTGCTTTTTAAAATTCTCCCTTTCTCTTCTCCTTAATTTTCTTCTCTGGTAATTACAAGGAGCCATATCTCAGGACTGATCTCTTACTTGAGTGGACCATGCACTGGATGGGTGTGGTTTCGTGTTTAGTCTCCTTTGTATGTATATGTTCCATTACAGCTGGATCATGCACTGTTATATCAGATGGCAAAGTCAAATTCCCCTACAGAATTCATTATGAGTACAAATAAGAAAGAAGGAGGTGAGAGTAGTGAGTTTACTTACAGTATCAACTTAAACCTCAGTAACTGAGAGTTAGAGCCATATACGTATTCTAAGAAAAACTCATTGTCATGTTTTAGGTTTTTTTTAGTACTGGGGACTGAATTCCCCTTTGTGCTTGTAAAGCAGGCATGGTGCCACTGAGCTACATCCCCAGCCCAGAAAAACTCATTGTCATTGTCAACAAAGGAGCAGCATCCACAGCAGACATCCCTGTAGTCACATGTTAATTTGGTATCACTCACTGATCTTTTGTAGAAATAGAGACTTCTCTGTACCTGCCTCCTTTATGTGGCATAGAACTAAATTTTTCTTCACTATCTTCTACACAGTCAGAGAGTTAGTAAGTAGAGAGTTAGTAAGGTTAATAATATAACAGCCAGGATGAAATAACAAGTCATTTCCTATAAATGCTAACTTATGTTTAATCAAGGCTGCCAATCAAGATTTTTGGGACTGATGAAGGTAAATCCTGACAGTATTGAAAATAATTTCAATTTCATCTGCAGTAATTTCACTTACTCAAACTATTTCACATTACTCTTCAGACCTAATCAATAACTCATGGGAAAAGTGAGAAATTAAATTATACTCTTACAAATTTTTAAATATGTATCTACATTTGATTTTTTATATGTTATATTCATCATTAACTTTCTGGGAAATTTCTAGCACAGTGCTTAAAATATTTTTAGTAAGTATTAGTTTCCTTTCCTATTCATCAATTTGAACAATATTTCTTTGCAGTCAATAAAGTATTTACCCTATTCCAGGCATAGACATTCTTCTGGAGTTAAAAGTTATATAATTGAAACTAAAATTTCCCTTTTTTTTCACAATTAAAATGCTTACAAATGGATCTGTATATGAATTGAAATACCTAATGCTGGGAAAAAGAAATTAAGAAATATCATGTCTACTCTGTACGCTTAGGGACTACATTTTTAAGGAATTGGGTTCTCTTATTTTAATTTCATTGACAATTTGGGTGATTTTGGTTCTAGACCCAACTTTTCAGAGCAAAAATATCAAATTTTGTTGTTTTCTTAGTTTGCTAGATACATCTGGGCCCAAGTGTCAAGGGTCCAGAAGTATTGAAGATACTAAAATTGTGCTTATATTCTCCTTCTCAGCATGCAGATGTCAAACTAGACACTTCATGAGCTACCTAAAGACCCATTTTACTGTCTGGGGAAAGAACTTAACTTTTCAAAACTTTTGTTTGACGGTTGGAGAAGAAATTTTTCTTTCATAATGAAAAGAAAAAAGAGAAAGCACCAGCAGTCTAGTTGTATGACAGACACTGTACCATTTACACAATGGGAAAAATCTAAGTCACGGTTGGAGAAAAGACAACGGTAGGTTAATTCTTAGCCAAAGAGCTCTGTAGCTTGTTGATTTACTATTAGTAGAGGCATAACAAGTCAAACAATTCTGTCATCTTTTCCTTCCTCAGAACTCTTCCACTTCCATTAGAAATGGCAGAGCTAAAGAATGATTAAGAAACTGCCAGAAAGTTCCAAGAGTGTGCTAAGACCATAGGCAGTGTGGCCAGGTAGAGGAAAATACACCTGAGCTAGGAGCCACAGCATGACTTCTGAGAAGTGGATGGGCAGAAACAATTAAAGGTCAACTGGAGGGAACTGATACATAATCTCGGAGGCAGAATTAAATTATCTTAATTGGACAAAGAAAAGATTGGAGAATACTTTTGCTTGAGGGAATGTACTGACTAGCAGACGAGATTCTCTAGTTTCTTTTCACCTCCAGGTCATTTTATTCTCCAGATCAACCAGCTACTGGATTTGAGTCCAACATTTAGAACTATATCTATTGCTATCCTTTTCTTATCACTTAGTCAATCCCCCTTTGTATTTTTCATAAAAACTCAGAGGGAAGGGCTTGTAAATGAGGAAAAACCTAAACTAGCCCTGGTGGCTTCACTTGCTTTTAGTTGGCTTTAAAATATACTAAGTTTTGGAAGTGACAGCTGAGCAATATAATGCAGGTCAGTGCTGGCTGTGGGATATGATGATAATGGTTGCTGAGGTCGCTTTGAAAGATGTGAAGGCCCATTTTTGTTACTACATTGCCTAGGGTGAAGAGACTCAGAATTTCTGCCTCTCTATTGTATCTGTCTCCTTCACTCTTTTAACCTTTGGTAGCTCAACTTTGCATCTCTAGCACTGATACTGCCCTTCAAGGGACAGAAGGAAATGATCATAGTTGCACAAAGAAAAGTTAGGAAGGTACTTTTGCTTGAGGTTTTGGTGAAGAGTGAGATCATACTACAAGACTGATCTGTTCTAAATTACCTAATTGCTTTCTTCTTCCTTTAAGACTGAGGATATCAGTGTGAGAGTAAGTAAGATATTTTGAAGATTTACAGGAGCATCAGACCTTGTGATCACGTGCATACAAATCAGTTGGTTTCACAACAGTCCAGACTGCAAGGGCATTGCCAGGCCTTCAGTTATCGCTGTCTTCCTGTCTCCCTTCCTTTCCACTGCCTAAGGATGAAGGGAGCTCAGAATTTATGCTGAGTGAGGATGAACCCCCAGTAATATTAACTCACAGTCTTGTCATTTTGCTGGCATTCTGAATAACTATTTTTTCTTACCTCCAAAGCTTGGCCTTTCAAATGATGAATAAATGGACTTGGGTTTATAGCAGGCTTTTTCCTCTTGTTCTTGGTGATATCTCCAGTGTCTAGTGACATATAAAAGACATTTCACAGTATGTGCTGAATAACCATGTGGTCTCAGTAGCCTCCCATCCAGTTACCCACACAGAGCTACGGTATGTTTCTGGGGATGTCTTGAGAGTTCTTTCTGTATATTTTTCCTTTCTTCACACTACACGTGGCTGCTATTAACTTCCCCCAAATTCAGTATTTCATTATCTCACTTTTAAATTGTTGCAGTTGCCTTTCAGCTATTTATTTCTGAATCATGCAGACTGATGTCTTATTGTATTAATGACTGATGTTTTATTGCATTAATTTTTCAGAAACACCATTTTAGATTAATCCTTTCCTACACAAAGAATGATTCCTTGTTACTTACCATTTAAATTGCCTAGCTTCTTAATTGGGTTTACTTTCTTTCACAAAATGATGTAATTGAGTGAGATAATTTATAAATTACCCACAGAACAGCCCACATGTTTCTATTTCCTCTTATGATTTTTCAGAAGCAGAAGATCTTGAAAATGTTAGCTGATCATCCTGAGGAGAGAGATGGGACAAATGACCTGAAAGACTTCTCTTTGAAGGCCTGGGTCACATAAGAGTAAGTGAACACATAAGCAAATGTCTGTGTCTCTGATTTGATGGTTTCTACTAGAAGAACACTGAAAGATCTGCAGGGCAGGTGATGGTCTTGGGAGGGCAGCAGATAGTGCTTGTAAGTGTGGGAGTCCTGACAAGCATCTAAGCAACCAGTGTGCTTTAATCTATGGTTGGGATAGCTGTCAGGATACAGTGGGCCATCAGTGAATTAAAATGGTGCACAATTAGAGTGTTACATTATATTATAATTTTGAGAAGTTCTAATTTGTGTGTTACAAATAGGGAATAAAAAAATTTTCATTCATTATGTGGTATTTGCTAAATGACTTTAAAAAATTTTGTAGTTTTGTTGGCCAATGCAGGACTCTACTATGCTAGCTGAATGCTCTATCACTGAGCTATACTCCCAGTCCCATTAAAAAACAACTAAAAAATTAGGGAGAGATCTTGTTATCTTGCCTTGTTGGCCTTGAACTACTTGAGCTGAAGTGATCCTCCTGACTCAGTCTTCCAAGTTTCTGCAACTACAGGCACACACCTCTGCACTTGGTGGAAATAAATTTTCCAAGTTACAAAAAAAGAATATGAAGCAAAGATAATGTAAAAAGAAGTGGCCAAATATTCTGTAGCTCATATTTGAAATTAATCTAATAGAGCTTTCACAAAGTTTCTGATGGTGACGAAAGAAGTTACAGAGGAATTTGCAATCAGGGAACTAGTTTTATAGCTCCTTCTGAGCTATCACTCACTCAAGAATGGGTAATACAAGTATCCACTCAAATTTCTATTACACCAGGGTTACCCTGAGAACTAAGTACACCTGGGAGCTCAGGTTTAAAGGCCACCATGGCTGATGCCTCATAGTAGCATTATAGTTACATTGATTTCTTTTCCCAGGTTTCTGACATGAGTTTCTGTTCCAGCCCAACTAGATTTTGAGCTAGATTCTCAGTTTCTGTAAATCTAGGCATAAAACTGAACATAGAAGTGTTTTACTGAGAGAACCCTAGAACAGAAAATCAGAAGAAATCTCACCAAACGGCCTTCAATCTAAATATCATCTCTTTTATTTTCTTTTTGTGGTATTGTGGACTGAACTTAGGACATTACACTTGCAGGGCAGACACCGCACCACTGAGCTAAACCCTAGCCTTAAGCATCAACTCTTATCTGGCATTATGACCTTGTCCAACTCAACTGTCTGCCCATAAATCTCACTTCTTTCTTCTCTCAAAGACAGTTATCATTTCAAAAAGTCATAATTTTAAAAATTGAGTTTATAGGTACATTTTAGATATGTATTATATTCATGTTCATCATTCAGAATTTGTAACTGTTAGTGATATATCTTGATTCTTATTTTGTCCCATTCTCCTGGTATCCGCTTAGCCTCTCCACCATCATATACATGAGAGTCATAGAATTTGAGAATTAAGTAATATAACGTATCAGACAATTCACTGTCAATTTTAGAATAGTACATTGCTGCAATATGTTGTCCCATTTTGCACTATTCTCTGAGATTGTATAATTCTCCAGAGAAAACATTTTTGTCTTCTATACCTCTTCTATCTGTATATACCAAGGGGCAAAAGAGAGATGTTATACAAAAAGCAGAACTTGCACAACGGTGGTCTGAGTTATTTTGTGACTGCTCTGGACCCCTTACTTCTCTGTGCTGCTTTCTGTAGCCTTTTGCCACAGATTACCCTGGGCATCTTATTTTGAGAGCACATGCTGAATACAGAAATGCTTTTAAGGTAACGTTCTTGTAGGTAAATTTAGAAAAGATGGAGACTTTCAAAAGAAGCATTTAGGGACAGATGCATAGCAGATGGTGTCTTTCCTTGAGCTGCTTTAGATACTTGTCTTGCTTGGTCAGTTGCGCATAGCTGCTGGGAAGAGATTTTGCTTTGGGCAAACAACTGAAGATATGTGGTCTTAAAAACCAGGAGATAAAGACTTTGTGAATTAAGACAGTATCATCTTTTCAGACACCAGAAGGTGTCTCCAAATGTCTTCAAAACTTATATGTTTCTTTTTCTCCTCAATTTGCAATGATAGACAGACTTGGCTAGAACTGGCAAGGATAAAGGAGAATGGGAAAAAAGAAGAATCAAGATATATCATGGACATGTACAAATTCTCAATAACGAATGTGATTATAATGTATTCCTAAAATGTACCCAAAAACTTAAAGAAAAAAAAGAACTACTAAACAGTTCTCCTTCAGAGTCTCTGACTAAAAAACTTAACATTAGTTAAACATTGGATGGACACAACTGCAAAGAACAAAATTTTTCAGAACTACAAGTCAAGGAAATTCAATCTTAATTCTTTTTTTACAAAGTTTATTGGTACATTTTAGGTACCAGGGCAAGGTAAGCTTCCAAAACAGCCCAGCTGGTTCAAAAACCTACTAGTTTTATGACTTTCCCAGCTCTCCTTCATAGTGAAGGCAGCAGAACTTAAGTTAATGGCAAGAACTGGTAGCACCTGTGTCAGAAAAATCTGCATCAAGACATTAATGGCCTAATTCAGGCATCCCATGGCACCATATGCTGTGACCAAAGCTGAGAGGAAAGAGGGAAATGAAAGTGAGCAGAGTGGGAAATCTCACCCAAGTTATAGATGATTCCTATAATGGTGCCCATCGGTTAGATATTGCCAAGAAGAGTTAATTGATTAGGACCAAATGCAGCTGTGGTGAGTAAAGGCCAACATCAGTACCAAAGTTCTGAGCTATTCATAGCAAAGGCTAGATCAAGCCTACGGCCAGAGAGGAGCTGGTGGACACCAGAGCAGCCAGGGATGGAATGTGCAAGTTGGAGAACTGAGCAAAAAACTACCTCAGTAGTGTGGGTCCATCCAGCTGTGACTGGGGAAAGGGTTGTTACTAATGATAGCGGACATTTGGGAAGTAGGCATGGTACCACTGACCTCACAGTGTCTGCTTGCATTCACTGCCTTATCCTTTCCATCTTTTCCCTCGTATCCTAGGGTTAAGTTAGAGGCTTTCATGACAGTGGATTATTCAGACAAATCTGTACTTGAAGTTTTGATAGGCAATAAATGTTCCTTGGTAGAATGCTACAATAAAAGTATTTTTAAGGTTGGAAAAAATCCAAGTGCTATATTTACAAATATACACAGCACGTGAAACTTTAAAATTTGAAATATATTTTGTAAGTTTTAAAGCTTTTTCTGGTCATCTTGGTAGAATGAAAATTGGACTCACAACTTTCGAAGCATCTCAAGCTTTTCTGTGGAAGCTGAGCTTAGACATTTGACCTTCATTAGCTGATGAGACATTTGTGAACATGAAGCTTGTAGCAGCTTAAAAATCACTTGGCCATGAGGTCTTCCTTTTGTCCTTCGGCATGCTGGGATCTCTGTGAAGAAGGCAAGGCCAACTTCCTGGGGGATAAGGGAGGAGAGGTCTCAGTCAGGCCCCTTGGACAAGGGGTCTGGCACCTGCCACATCTGTGTAAAGGTGTTTTTAGAAAAAATATTTGATTTTGTTTTTACATTTTATATACACATCATGATTACAATTGACATTGAAAATTTGTACCAGTATATGACATGACTTAATTCTCATTTTTTCCCATTCTCTTGCCAATCATACAGTACCCTGTCCCATATATACATAAGCTTTGTTTCTTTTTTTAACCATTGCATTTTCTCCATGTTATATACCCCTACTATCCTTTACCATTTGAATACTTTATATTTCACAGTATCTATTATACACTCTAAAACTCATTTATATCTTCAGTTTCTTATACCAGAGAAAGGATACAGCATTTACACATCTGTGACCTATTTATGTAAAAGTGTTTAAAACTATCTAGCCCTAGCCCTGCTACCCACAGATCTATTTTAATTTTTACTTTTATTCTTATTTTTTTGAGACCAAGTCTTGCTATGTAGTTCCGGGTAGCCTTAGGATTGTTAGGTAGCCCAAGCTTCCCTTGAACTCACAGTGATCCTCTTCTCATCCTTGTGAGTACTGGGATTATAGGCAAGTGACAACAGTCAATTTGCCACCTCAGATTGAGAGACTATGTGTAACAATCCAGCTTGGAATATGTACCCACAGAACCTGTAGAATTGTGGAAAGTAATTGTTAAGATGATTTAATCTACTAAATTTTGGCATACTTTGTATATACCACAGTGTCCATTAAATCACTGGCATATTCAGACAAACCAGTGTTACCCACCAAGTAAAAAAGGCCTGTGTGAAATTTTCTAGTCCCCATAGAATTAAGAGTCGCACAGGAAGGACAGGGTAAGTGACATATTAAGATGCTCAACTTCTAAGTGCAGACTAGGTCAGCACCCAGCTTGGCCCTCAGCTTCTCAGCCAGCATAGTCTCCAGTACACTTTCTGCTTCTTAATCTGGAAGAGGAGGATAAGGTGAGAGAGTGTGGCATAATGAAATAGTACGTTGTACGTACTATTACGTAGTAATATTATGTAATATACTATTACGTAATAAGTTGTACGTTGGAACAACTTTTGATCTCTCATTTTCTGCTTGTATAACAATGCTACAGAATAAGTAATTTGTAAAGAAAATAGATTCATTTCTTAGTTCTGGAAGCTAGGAAATCCAAGAGAATGACCCTACGTATGGTGAGGGCCTTCTTGGTATATTGTAACATGACAGAAGTGTGTTACATGGCAAGAGAGTGGGAACATACACTCTGGGATTTCCCTTCCTGTTCTATGAAGTGCTAATACCACCATGGCATCCTCATCTTCACACAACTCTAATTACCCACAGTAGCTTTACATTTAGAGGCCATCAATATGAAGATGAAGTTTACAACTTATGAACTTTGAACACATTCAAATTACAGAGCTTCTACCTTTTCTTATATAGGAAGGAGACCAAGGACTGAGGCACTTGTCTTCATTGTTAGAGCTTGTAAGGTTTGTAGCAGGATGATCACCCAAATTTCCTCACTCTCACTTCCATGCTGTCTCTGCTTCATGACACTCTCTGCTCTCATTTCAAGCCTAACAAAACTTCATATCTAAATGCAAACAGGTGACAGAAAGGTGTTCTCATTTGCAGACAGCATTGTAGGCATACAACAAGGATGTGTGTGTGTGTGTGTGTGTGTGTGTGTGTGTGTGTGTGTGTGCAGGATGCCTTTGTAAGGGCTCTCAGATAACTCACTGCCTCTTCATCCACTCTCAGCATTACTTTAGTAAACCCTTAGTGGGCCCTACAGGGACCAGAAGAAGAACAGTGCTAAATATTTGTCTTGCTGGTTAGCATCTCTGCTTAAAGCCTGGTGTGAATGAATGTATGGAAAAGGGATGCTTCTTCCAATATTCCCTCCAATAAAAAAGGAAAATAAATCTTGATTTTAGACAAGTAATGCACAGGACACATAGAAGAGCATAACTTAGCTCTGTTTTGGTCTCAGCAGAGAACTTCCACATTTTTGTTTCTTCCACTCCTATGAAATCATTGTTTTAAATCAGTGTATATGTACTCAGTCAACCAATAACTTCTAGGATTTAAGTAAAGTTCATTTCGAAGTCCTACCCCAACCTGACCCTGAGTTTGAAATGAAGAGAAAGATGAGGGGCAGGGCCTGTAGTGGGAAAGTATTTTAAGCCAGCTGTTTCCCTTCTTGAATATTGATTTGCAGACCTTTCCCTCCAGGGTTAACATATTAGTTGTATTGTTTCTGTTCTACAAAACATCTTTTATTAGAAAAATTTAGTGAGATAGTAATTAGGCAAATAGATATAGAACATACAATAATAAGTTTGGAATATAATCTGGGAAAATTTTTCATGTATAAAATGAAGAGAGAATATAAGTAACATTACTAACATTCAGAAAAGTGAGAAGTAGAATTATTGCTTCCTTATCAAACTATATCTCTCCTGCTATTCAATGTCATGACATTGAAGACTTATTTTTTAAAAACTATTACAAACCAAGAAATATAATGTTTTATTGCTATTGTTACATATAATGTATATATATATATTTAATTCAAATCTTTATTGGTACATTATATATAGAAAAAGTAGTCAATTTCAGCATGGAGAATCTATATCAGAATATGATATGACACTATTTGATTCTCATTTTTTCCCATTCCCCTACCCACCCCACAATCCCTCACCCCCTATATACATAGGCTTTACCTTTTTGATTACATCACATTATTTTTCCACTCTTTACTTACCCCTGCACACTATTTCCTTTTAAATATTTTCTATTTCACAATATTTACTATATATACTAGAACTCTTTTATATCATCATTTTCTCATATCAGAGAAAAGATACAATATTTAAACATCTGTGACCTATTTATTTCACTTATGAGGATGTCCTGAAGGTACATCCATTTGACATTGAATGCCTCAATATTATCATTTTATGGCAGAGTAATACTCCATTCTACAAAGGAACCATATCTTTATCTAGTCTCCAGTTGATGGACATTTGGATTGTTTCCAAGATCTAGCTATCATAAACCAAGGCGCTATAAACATGGGTGCACATATGCCACTCTGATAAGAATCTTTCAATTTTTTATATACCTAGCAGAGGAATACCAAGATCAAATGGGACCTCTAATCCTAGTTTTTTGAGGAATCTCCGAACTGATCTCCACAGTGGTTGTATGAGTCCACACTCTCATCAACAGTGGAGAAAGGTTCCTTTTTCTCCACAGCCTCACCAACATTTGTTGTTGGCTAATTCAGAGATAGCAGCCATGCTTTGCAGAGTGAGATGAAATCTTAGAGTTGTTGCCATCTGCATCTCTTGGATGACCAGTGATGTTGAGCATTTCTTCCTATGCTTCTTAGCTGCTTTTACTTTTTCCTCTGCAAAGCTGCTATTAATATATTTTTAAAATTTCTGTTATAGATTAAAGGGAAAAGGTACTTGAATTTTAATGGATTGTGCTTTTGCTTGAGCCTTTTTTTTTAATGTCCTTTGCTGGTAAGAAGGGAGAAAGAAGAGGAATACTTTGTAGAAGTGGTCCAAGGATATAGGCAACAGGGAAAAGCTCCTTTCCTGTGATCACAGTGGAACAGAAGAGCTGTTTGTGGTCTGATATTTGAGCTCCCCAATACCCTTGGAAACAGTCATTTGATTGTTAAATGTGAATTCATTTAAGTAGTAAAAATAATAACTCTTCTTAAACAAGATAACTAATTTGGCTAAATATTAAATATAGTGAGCTAAGAGCCCCATGGACAATTCAAATGTCTGCTTTCATTTAGGACTTCTGAGTGGATGATAGCTCTCACTGTGATATTAGGGAAATTGGGAAGAGAAGATAGATCTCACTTTCTATTCTTGTCACTGCAGTGTGCAGAATCTCTGAGTACTTTCTCATTTTTGCTCTACATATCAAATGAAAATTTCTAGCCACTGTCTTCTCAATTTCACACCTGGCTTGCCTCTTTTCTCTACTCTCATGTCCTTTAGCACCCATTAAGGAACTTCTGTGGCACAAACATCCTCCCATAGTACACTGCAGCTGGATTTTCAATATCCCCTGTTCACTGAGAGTGCACTCCAGCGAGGTGCTCAGCCAGCCTTGGGTTGGTTCCCAGTGGCTTTGCATGAAGTGTGCCCATGTCACATGTATCCCCTTTCCAATCAGATTTGAGTTTTGGGAATATCATCTTCCATAGAATGGAAGACTAGTAGGTTACTAGGCAATAGATATAAGTCCCTGGGAAAATTCAAATGGGGTAGGAAGGGAGAGGAGGTTTGTTTTTATAGAAATTCAGAAGTTTGAGAACACATGACTTCATGTCTGATTCAGTATGAAAGTGAAGTTGGAAAAGGGCTATGTCTGTATGAATGTATGTATTTTATTTATGCTCATTAACTAATAGTTGTTCAAATTTATCATTAATGGAAACATTTCTCTTTTTTGCTGGTTTTGCATTTAAGACTAACTCAAACAGCTCTTAGAAAGTCATCTATAGTAACTAGAATTTTATTTTTAGGAGCACAAGTGTTGTCTTTAGCTAATTAAATGAAGCTGAAGTCATATGATGGAAATGAGAATCATTTCTATGAATTCATATTCATATTTCTGTGGATATAAAATATGTGTAATTCACAAAGCTGTTATAATAATTTGCTCCCTGAAGTTTCAGTGGCCTACTTCTTTCAAAAAGCTAACTATATTTTTTCTGTTATATCCTAAAATAAATAGTACTAAAACAATTATATCATAAAATAAGTTTATTATAAAAATCTGGAAAATATGAATGCCATAAGGGGAAAATGGATTTACTTATAATCATCTCATGCAAGTGTTCCAAGTCAGACAAGGGATATCTAAATGCACATATCTAAATGTTCTTTTAGTCTTTTTACTAGTATGATATGGATGCATGTGTGTACACATGTATATGTCTATCTACAAACATAGTTAGGATCAGACTGCATATTCTGTTTTATATTTGCTTTAAATTATTATTTAGTATTTTGCTGTAGACATTTCCCAAAATTACTGTTGTAATTTTTACAACAGTATAGTTTTTTGTTTTTTTTTTAGGTTTTTGGAGACAGGGTCTCACTTTGTGGTTCAGGCTGGCCCTGAGCTCAGCCTCAAACTCACATCACAATCCTCCTGCCTCTGCCTCCCGAGTGCTGGGATTACAGGCGTGAGCCACCACGCCCGGCACTGTGGTATGTGGTACTGGTTGCTGCTGGGTGTGGGTCTCCACACCCATTATTGTTAT
>PVIR01018520.1:0-33258 GCA_004026965.1 Petromus typicus | reverse complement strand
TGTAATTCATATTTTATGAATTATGAAGTGATTCACAGTATTTTGAAATATTTATTTAAATATCTGAAATATAGAAAGGAAAACAAAATTAAGCATTATTCGATCACATAAGAGACTGGTTCATCAATATTGCTATTTTATTTTCACTAAATACAGGATGCATGATTCTATCAAAAGTGCTTGCTCATCTTTTCTAGTACATATTTAACAATACAGTTATTGATATTGGAAAAATAAGAGTTGGAATACAAAAAAAATATGATAAACATTTAAATAAAAATGCAACTGTCTAATATATAATATCTTTAAGATTTAAGGGCCGGGGAGTTAGCTCAGTGGTTCCGGCACCTGTCTTGCAAGCGCAAGGGCCCGGGTTCGATTCCCCGGTAACCACATAACAATACTGGGTGTGGAGACTCAACCCAGCAGCAACCAGTACCACATACCACAATGCCGGGTGTGGTGGCTCATGCCTGTAATCCCAGCACTTGGGAGGCAGAGGCAGGAGGATTGTGATGTGAGTTTGAGGCTGAGCTCAGGGCCAGTCTGAACCACAAAGTGAGACCCTGTCTCAAAAAAAAAAAAAGATTTAATAGTCTGAGGTTAGTCTTTCCTCTGAGTGAATATTTACTGATACTGACATTAGAGAAGTATTAGGTTATGAAACAAGTTATCTTAGTACATCACATTTCATTATTTTTCCCATTCCATTATTATAAATAGTATAATAATTAATCTTATTTCTTAAAGGTTTATTTCATACTTATGAATAAAGTGTGGTGTTTTGAAATGAAATGTAAAATTTTAAGGCTTTAATGGTACATTGGCAAATATTCCAAAGGACTGAAACTTTGAATACGTATTTTACATTAATTTTACTTTAATGTTACAAAAGGGTGAAGTTTTATACACCTTTAATAAATATTAATATTAACATCAATGGTTCTGGGGATTTATTTTATGTTTGTCTTTCCATGTATAAACTCAGTGCTGGGTTTGTATTAACAAGAGTCTCTCCTACAACTACTCCATAATACACAGACTCTACCAATGTCTGAAGAGGAGAAAATTTGAATTTTATGCATTTCTTTGTCTATTTCTCTTTATTTCTTTCTTTTTTATCTTTAGGGTGTGTGTGTGCGCGTGCGCGCGTGCTCACAGAAATAAAAAAAAAGATATTTTATATGCTAGGAATTAAAAGTGAAACTCTTGAGATTCTAATGACAAAATATTATTGAACTTTTAATGTTCCTTTAAGAATATATCTAAATATGTTCATAGTTTCCCTAAGTACAATTACCTGTAGTAATCCTTACTTGAAAATGTACACATCATTATTTAAAATATTTTTCTGTTTTATTGATTCATGTTGCTAACTCCAAATCTGTGTTAGGAACTGGGATTGTGCACTCCCATAGATTTGTCCTTGCAAATGAAACCATGACTGGCTAAGTTTTCTTCCTTTAAAACAGTCAAAGAATACATATCCTGTGTATTTCTCCAAAACTTGCTTCTCTCTATTCACAGCAGGTCACAAACGTTCCTCCAACTAAATCAAAATGGATGTGGCAAATTGTGCACGAATTTCAAATGCAAAATTATTTCTCTTGGAAGAAATTACCACATTCTTGAGTAGTTTCAGGTTTGTCTTTATAATAAATAATTAACTAGTTATTTGGAATAAAGCAGTAGTTGCGGAAAAAGATATCTTAGCCTTTGGGTCTAATTTGAGATTTTTATTGAAGTTAATTAGTAGAAATTTTAAGAAGTCCTTAAATGATTTTTTTAGCTTGGAAATTATTCTGAATAGAATAATCTAATATTTTAATTGCTGGATAACAAGGTGCACATGTTCTTTACAAAAGAATCTATGGATTTCTTCTATAGTTTTGAAATGTTTTCAAACCTATGTTTGATGATTCTTCCTTTCTTATCAGGCTTATGTATTCACATGTACAATACATTTTATGTTTATAGTCAATTTTGTGGGAATACTGGTCTCTTATTTTGTTATGCTTAATTAACTTTTCTTTGGACTAGCTTGAAATACGCAGGGAAATTTAAAGCCTTAAAATGTATTGCCATGACTGTACACATATTCGTTGTAACTGCAGTCACCGACAGTCTTGTGCTTGTATTTTACTAAGTGCCAACTTCGGTTAAATAATAGATCACAAGGAGATGCTGCCCACTAGGGAAACAGCCCCAAGAGTTTCCGAGTGAGAGCTGGTCAGAGTGTCACCCGCACCAAGACTGGATGAGGATCACGGTTGTAGCGTTACTCTATTTGCACCAGAGAATTCGGCAAACTTCATCACTGTTCTGTGACACATTATAAACTTCTTTAAACTGAACACATTACTCTGACCTGGACCAATGCCTAATTCATTTTATAATGTTCTTAATTCTTTGTTAACATACTCATCTGTGACTTAAGAAGAGCCTCCTTCCCTTTAAAGGTGTTCAAAGCCATTCCACACCTTTAGCACACAAAGCACTTCTTTGCTAAGGCTGAAAGATTTTAAATATGATCTCATCTCCCCCAAGCATAAAACTGAAACCTGTCCTGCATCAACATACCAAATCAGCAGATTGCTAAGAGAGGAACATTGTTTTAATGACTCCAAGTGGTTCGTGCAATTTTAAATCTTGGCTTTCTTTTTGCTCTACTTTTTTTCCCCACCACTGGACTCCTGATTCATGTTAAATTATTCCTATCCATTTCAACCCATAGAGATAAATGCCTCCCATTCTTACTAGTTCTTAAAAGATAAACACTAACTACTTAGGGGGTGCATGACTGATCGATCCAAAGTTTAAAAATAGAGAAAGAGGAGAAAATTTATCTCAGTTACTTTCTACTCAGCCATGTTAAAATAAAAGTAGTTGATCTCAGTGTTAGAGCTCTTAAAGTGAATATATATTTTAAATATAAAGAGCAAAGAAAGTAGGCGAGGTATCTTTTCTGTAAACCCTTTTGTACTTGGCCCAAAGGCAAAGACATAGTCAATGTGTTTGGCCTGTTGATGGATACAATACAAAATAGAGAAAATGAAAAAGATTTTTCACTACCCTAGTCACACTACTCCTAAATCTACACTTACTAAATTCAGGTAGGATAAATAGATTATTAATTTACTTTTAAAAATGTTAAGTGATCAGTGAAGGCCCACACCACAGAAATTCTAAGTGGGTGGTATTCTGCTCTCTTTCTTTCTGCTGAGAACACTTGAATTCAGAAGCACTTTCTATCATATGTTTATTCAACTCTGTAGTCAAGCTATAGAAAAGTTGGCCCTCTTTCAATACAATTTTTATTTCTTTTAATACAGAACACTATAGAAATAAAATCACTAATAAAAATTTTTGATAGTAGTAGTGTAAAACAACTTTTTCTTTTCTTTCACAAATACTTTTCTTATATAAAGCCCTATTATGCTTCTTTTCTTTTTTGATATACTCTAAGGTCAGATAGTTCTGATCAGATTTTTTTTTTCAGGTTTGAGTTGAAGGATCATATTAAGGGAGTAGCTGTCCCACTTAGACATTCTTTTCATTTATATCGTTTCAGTACTTATCTGGAACATATCACTCCTTATTTTTAAGTGTTTTTGTGGTCAAGATGCAAAATTAATGATCATCTTTCTATTTTACATGTACCACATTTTTAAAAAATTGAAATCTTTATTGGTACATTACATATACACATCATGATTGCACTCCACAATGGGGATTTGTACCAGTATAAGACACAACTTAATTCTCATTTTTTTCCCATAGCCCTACCCACCCTACCAACCCCCTATATACATATAATTTTTCCTTTCTTTTTTTGTTATAATCTCATTATTTTTTCCCCTTCACCCTATTTAACTTTGAGTATTTTCTATTTCACAATATATAACATACAATTCTAGGACTCATTTACATCTTTATTTTCTCATACCAGAGAAAAGATGCGATATGTACCTATCTGTGCCCTATTTATTTCACTTATGAGGATATCCTGAAGGTATGCCCATTTAAGTAGAAATGATTCAAACTTATCATTTTTTATGGCAGAGTAATACTCCATCCTGTAGAAGAACCACAGCTTTTTATCCAGTTTCCAGTTGATGTATCACATTTTTAAAGAGACCTTTGAAAGATGGTACAGATATGAAGTGAACTTTAAATAGCAGGAATGATTTCAGAGCTTCAGGAAGAGAAAAGGAAATAAATAGAAACTATGTGTGAGGCAGTAATGATATGAAAATTCTTTTTTTCTGTACCACATATGTATTATTTTTTTAAATTCTGAAACAAACCTAGAAAATGATAAAAATAAGTATGTTTCAATTCATCATTTAAAATGGTGTTTCTGTTCAGGAAAGCTATAAAGTCTGGATAAAATAGTTAAAACTAGGTTGATAAGAATATTTAATAATGAATAATTTCCAAAATATAATCATTAGACAGAAGCTGGAAATTTATCAGACTGTTGAATACAGTGGCCTGGAGAATTTGGCTATTTGTATATTACAGTCAAGAGACCAAGAGGCCAGGTGACAACACTTTTGGTTATTACGGTTTTGATGAAGGAAGTTTACATGAGAGCACAAAGCGTTTCTTTTTGGTGGAACTTCACAAACTGAAGCCATTAAGCATGGAGACTCACAGCAGTGGGAGGCCCTCAGCTACTGTCCTCGTGTTTGCTCACTCGTGCAGGCATCAGTGAGCCCTGGAGATGTGGGAGCCTTGCTATGTTAGACCCTTACTCACCTCTGCAGTTTTATAAATAAAAAGATAAATTTCCCAAATAACAGACAGCAGGAAGAGGAAGTATCAGGTTTGTGTGAACCAGCAGAAATAACAGATCATATACACAGACTGACACAAAATTTAGGTATTGAGGTCAGCAGAATGGTCTTTTTAGTAGCACATTTGCCATATGTAAGACTGACCTGCATCTTTGGGAGTAAGTCTATGAACTTTACACATCTTCATTCTTTTTCTTTTCTTTTTGTTCCCTTCTTTTTCCCTCCATTTGTGTTTAGATCCTCTTCTTAATTTTCATTATATCTTTTAGTTCATGTTTGCAACATATAATGAATTCATTGTGAATATTTGTCACATGTATGTGACACATTTGAAAATTTTTTATGTCATCTCTATTTCTTGATCCTTTTTTCTATCTTCAGAAGATCTATCTCCTTGTTTCCTTTTATCAATATTTTATTTTTCTCCTTATTTTATTTGTACTTTGGATTTTCCATGGAGATTTATTAAAAAACTAAAAATAGAAATTCCATTCAGTCCATATATTCCCTTCAGATGTCTTCCTCAAAAAGCAAAGACATCTTAAAATAGTGATACATACCAACATTTATAGCAAGATAGCATGTAAAGTGTTGTGCATAACACAAAAGAGATACATATGAAGTGAGCCATTTAAACAGTCTGTTAAAGATGACTTGGAAATACGGGGATTAAGAAAATTGGGAGGGATGTCAGAAAAATGATGGAATAAGAACTATTAGCCCTTATAATGGTCTAATACAAATACAGTCTAACGAGGAAACCGAAGTGCAGTAAACACGCAGAACTGGAAGATCGGCCGCTGAATGAGGAAAGAGCCACCTCATCCTGCTTTGTCATCCCTCCGTGGTGAATGAGCTCAGCTCAGAGTCCGAGGGGTTAAGAATGACCAGCCGGGCTGGAGCTGCACCTGCTCACGGCCGTGCTGGAGAAGCCGCGGTCACCGCGCCAGCTCTGCTCTGGAGCTGCAACAGTGCGCACAAGCTTCCCCGGAGTGTGTGGGGGAGTGTAGTCTCAATGTCCCCCGGTTTCCAGGGGATCGTTCGTTATGTGACTGTTGAGTCAGAGTGGAAATAACTGTTTTCAAGCAAGAAAAAAAAAAAAAAAAGAAAACTTCATTAAGAACATATGTAGAGCTTATAACAAAGAAGGAATCATAAAGCAAGCAACTTAATAGAAAAATACACATTGGAACACGCCCTTCACCAATGAAGACATGCCCATCATGCAGAATCGCTTCCTTGATTAGTAATCAGAGAAGCTTAACCTCTTGCTGCAGTGATACCTCGGTGCCTGCTCATCAGGGGTGGCAGTATTGAAGTAGGTGCCCACATACCTGCTGGTGCCCACCAGGAGTGGGGCTCTCACTGCTCCTGGTGATGGCGATGAGGATGAGAAGTGGCACAGTACTTCAGGAGTCTGGCACTGTCCACTCTGAGAACCGTAAAGACTCCTCCCGTGGTCTGCAGGTCCATGCAGCGTGTACCCCCCAACACGTGCCCATGTTCACCAAGAGGCAGATTAACAGGTGGATGGTAGGATCCTGTGAAGTAAGAACTGGAACAGTTGCAAATAATTTCATAGTATTTATACTTTGCATACATATATCTTTTGAAATTTATTTTTAAAAGATTGTATGCAACCATGTACGTATGTATATTATCTATCGTGTATGTATCTGTGCACATACACGTACACAGCAAAATCACTAGTTAAGGTACATAACCATCATATTCCATGGTGACCTTTATTGAATGGATAGTATAAACACTGAAAATGTATTTTCTTACTTATTCTCAGTATATATTATACTGTTACTAATTATAATCCTTATGCTATACATTAGATGTCTAGATTTATTAACTAAATTTGCATTCTTTCCTTCCTTGCCCTAATATTCAATTTCATGTTTCTATTTATTTGATTTTTAATTTTTTAAATTTGCATTTCGGAGAGGTCAGACAGTCCTTTTGTTTTATTCCATTTAACATATGTCCCATATCTATTCACGTTCTTAGATGACACTGTTTACTTTCTAAAGCCTGAATAGTATTTCTTTGTGTGTTTGCTCATTTCACTTCTCCATTTAGCTATTCATTTGTTGATAGATGCTTAGGTGTTTCTTATATCCTGGCTATTGGGAATAACATAACAATTAACACAGAAGCACAAGTATCTCTAAGAGTTGTTGACTTAATCTCATTTGGTTGTATTCAAGACAGAAGATTGTTGGGTGTATGGTAGATGCTTTGTAAACTTTGGAGAACTCAGTACTGCTTCCCACACAATAGTTGTAGCAATTTCTATTCACACTAATTGTATGCACCCTGCAAGCAGAAACTTTTGTCATGTATTTTTAAGTGAAAAATTTTATGTCACTGTTTATGTGAAATACCATGGCCACACACATATATCAACATGTACTTTGACAGAAGAGAGTGAAAACAATGCATTCTAACATAATGTCACTTCTGACTACAGGGCTATGTAATTAGATGAATTTCTCTTTATTTCGTAGAGCTGTCTCTCCACTAATGGGATAATGCTGTAAAGGAAAACAGGTGAGCAACTAAGAAGTCAGTTACCAGTAAGAGAATTGTTGTACAGATGATGCAACTTGAGGTCTACAGGGGAATCATTCCTTTTCAGTGTAGTTTTCTTGAGAGTAACTCTATGTCCTTCTGTGTTGGACGGTCTGGTCTCAAGTGCTATCTGCAGGAAGCAACACCTGTTACTGAGATAACTCAGCTACTGACAACTGCTTACACCAGACTTAATTTTTAGCACACTAAATCTTGTGCACGAGTAATGCCTTCCACAGAATAATGCAATTAAGGGATCAGACTATTCCTAGATATGGGGCCGGCTAAGCCAGAATAGCTCCCAAGCACACACCTGCACTTAAGTACATCTGATCTGCAGCTGTCACTCTGGGAAATGTCTTTCTTCCTCTCTAATTCTCAGGTTTACAATGTCAATGTAAACCTGAGATGCCCACATGTCAATGCCCTTGTCTTATTTATTTAAAGGAAATGATATCTCTCACGAAGAAGCCTGTGAGGAGGGGAATGAGCAGTAACTGTGGTGCCATCGAAAAGCTAGGTCAAATACAATTGTTATTATGTTTTTAAGGATTGCAAAATTTAACTTAGACTTTGAAGTTTTTATCTGTAAAATCCTGATATGGTCCAAAACACACAGGGTTGTGGAAAAAAATTAGATAAGCTTTGTTTTGAAAGGTGCCTAGAAGAGAGTGTTTTATGCAGTCAACTTAGATGTGGTTCCAGGAAATTAACTGGTGCTGATGGTGAGAAATCCTTATTAGTTTTTACTTATTTATCTGGCAATAATCCTGGTGGAGGTATCACTTATTGATTAATGTGTAGCTAAACAATCTCACCAGGATCACTGGGTCTTTCTCTTTGCTATTACCTGTGTGTCCATTTTTGCTGTGTATGCTCGAGTGGCTTAGTTCTTGACTGCCAGCTGGCTGCCACAGTGCCAGACAATAAAGAAGCAAACACTCAGTGTGTCCTGCTCCTTCGTTTATCACTGAGCCAACACTTTCCACAAAATTCCCAGCAAAACCAGGGCTCCATCCATGACTCAGGCACCCAGGTCAAAGTGTCAGGGACACAGGGCTGTTTGGCTTAGACTCATAGACTCCCCAGAACTGACTGTTGACCTGAGGCTTATGAAAATTTTCCTGAAGAACAGTTGGATGAAGAGACAGAAGAATGAAAACATGAAAATTTAGGATTTCACACTCAGGAAAAGTTCTCAATCATAATTTTTCTTAAATATCTGTATGAATTACAAGACCCTGATAAGCTTTGTGTTCATATAATCACACTAATAGTAAAGCTGTCTAACTCAAACCCTAAAAATCAGATATGTATAAATTTGAAATTTGAGTTGTGGGCTTATTTGATTCAGAAATTGCTTTCTTTATTTTTGAGACAGTCTTGCTCTGTAGTTCAGTCTGGTCTTGAACTCATTATGTAGTTCAGACTGGCCTTAGACTCAGAGATCCTTCTGTCTCTGTCTCCTGAGTTCTGGAATTATAGGAATGTGCCACCACACCTGCATGGGATTGCTTTTTTTTACATCTCCAGTCTGTTTTTATTTCTACATATGATCATAAGTACATACGATAACACCTCTAAAGAATAAATTTACTGCAGGTGATGAGAACTGATTTAGAGATGAGCAGTGAAATGTACCCATTTGATGTCCTAGTTATAAAGAATAAGCCAGAGTTTTACAGGCATCTTTTCTTAAACGGATTTTTCTCTTTTACAGAACTGATACCTTAAACTAACACGATCTTAGGATCATTAGGTAAATCTATACAAGACTGGTCCTAGATAATAGCAACTTCTGAATTTGTAGGGATGGAAATTTGTTAATAGTCTTAGATGAGGTCATAGGAGTCTCCTGAAGGCCAGAGTGCTCAGTTTGTTACTCAGATTTGAGCCGAAGGGCCCTGCCTCATCCTTTCCCTGCCTCCCTCTTGTTCAAGCCAAGAGATGAATGGCTTTGCTGTAGCACACGCTGCCGATCAGTGTTTGCTCCCGACTTCAGGTCTAAAAGCAACAGATCAATGGTTATGAAGAGGAACCTCTAAAACCGTAAGCCAGCAAATCTTCTTCTCTTTGTTAGTTGATTTTCTCAAGTTCTTGTTATAGTAGCAGAAAGCTAACATCAGATATGAATTCTTTCTTGGGTGTTTCTGAAATGTTGAAAGGTAATATCTCCATTGTGATTCTTCAAAAGTAAATACATACAGTTCTGTTTGTGATTGTTCTTTTAATCCAGTGGTGTACCCTGTAGAGCTGGGCTGCACCCTGACTACCTGTGTGTAACCACATTTTCAAAGAGAACATGCAGAAGGGCAGGCAAATACACACACACACACACACACACACACACACACACACACACATACACGCACACGCACACACAGCTTATACTCCAGCATTGTGTCTGCATGGTATCTTAACAGATATCTCTCTGGGCTCAAGTCCCTGGTTTTTTGGAAACAGAGAAAGATTTTATTTGAACATGAATCTTTTCTTATTTTCCCTCTTACCTGAGAATAATATAGTACATTAGCTTGGTTAGTAATAGTAAAACATGTTGCAAATATCAATCTATAAGAATATACATGTTATCTTTACTAAATCCCCACCACACTGAAATGAAACTATAGAGTTTCCAAGGACATCCATAGTAGCATCAAGTAAAATGTAGATATCAATAAATGAGGTTTTTAAATAATTTCTAAAGGAAATAAATCATTCCACTGACTAGAAGAGACAAGGTCGGGCCTGTGTTGATGTAGAAATATTAATAAATAAATCTGATACAGGTCATTATCTCTGGGATGATTCAGATTCATGAAATTAATTAAATTTAGGGACCTGGAGATGTGGATCCAGCACCTACCTCACAAACACAAGGTCATAAGTTCATTGTCTGGGACCACAAAAAAATGCTACCCATAATGAAAATTATTAAATTTAGTACATGAATTAAAATACAAGTTGAAGAAAGTTCATATCATATTTCAAAATAAATTGAAGCAGTGGGAAAAAATAAGATACAGAAGATATTCACATTTGCATCTTTCTAATAAGTATTCTAAAAGGATGAGAATATATAAATCAGGAAACGAAAAAGATCTACAGTGGGGTCTTAGTTTGTGAACTTAATTTGTTCTGTGATTTGGGAAAAGACGACCACATTTGTATGTATGTGGGAAAGACAGCTATCGTCATGTTTACCACCTGATCCAGAGTTTCCGAAGAAAAATAAAATTTTACCAAATGCTTCTGATTTCAAAACAAATTTCTCTTAAACCAAAGTACTCATGAGTCAAGAGCCCAGTGTAATTCAAGATTTCCTTTAAGCCAGAATCCATACTTCCAACAACTAAATGGATTTAAAAGTGGTGAATGATTCAAAGGATGAGATTGAACAGTCATCAGCACAGGTACAATCTCTTTAAAGTTACAAAAATGACAAATTAGGGCTGGGGATATAGCTCAGTGGCTTCACTATCTGCCTTGCAACTGCAGGGTTATGAGTTCAATTTCCAATACAAAAAAAAACCCAAAAACAAATTAAGAGTACTTTACTATGCAGAAATCATACCTAGATACAGTTTTCATTATTCATGGATCCCACCTTTTCAACACAACAACAATTTTATATCCATGATGCTTTTGTAGTTATTGATGACTATGTACAGAATAGTGACTAACTTGAATCTAACTGCATGTGCTCAGGTGGAACAAGGTAAAACTCTCATATTGTAAATGAAAGCCCTTCTCTTGGTCCACTTGGTGCTATGTGATTTTGTTGGTGACTGCTCTGTTTAAGCTGAGTACACAGCACAGTACCAAAGCATCATGAAGTGTCCCAAGTGCAAGAATTCTATAGTGTGAAGAAGTTTCTTCTACAGTTGTGGAAGAGTGTTGTTCAGCCAGTACAGAATTATGAACTAAATTCAGTGGTGATCACAGTAAAATTATGTAAAAGATGTATTGAGACAAACACAAATTTTTAAATGATTATGTATTGATCAGTTAATTAAAAATGTGTAGTCTGTTGCTCGTAGGAACCCAAGTGTACATCTCCCCTCATCATGAGCTTCTCACATCAGCTAATCCAGCACTCACAGTCACTTCATAGACTAAGACCACTGTGAATAATGGAAAAAAAAAACTGTAATTCTCTGGAAAGGGATCCATACTAGACGTTCTTTGATAACAATAGACAACTTCATCTGATAAACCAAAATTAAAGTACAAAGAAAAATTTTTCAAACTTAGTTCTACATCTAATAAAACTCTTCAGTGAGTATGCGCTTGAAACAAATATTTTATTTTTCATCCAGTTAAATATATATGAGAAAAGAGTGATCTCAATGAAATAAAAGGAAGATACAAGATGCAGAAAATGAATTGTGGACTGAGGACAGAAATAAGTGGTGAGTAGCTGTAAAATAGAGTGACTCATAAAAAACGAGACATATATACTTGGGCTGTGAAAATGGAGGGAAAAAAGAGAAATAATTATTTTGCTATTTGGCTTCTTTAGATCAAACATCTATCCTGCTTTATCTGTTTTTCAGCCTCAAAAATGACTTGTGAGAATTCAATCCGGGAGGGACTTTCTGCATAAACTTGAGACTGCTATGAGCCACAGGACTGGGGTAAGAAGGATGTAGGGGTGGGGTCAGGAGCTTAAGCTATTGGTTCCTTTGGCAAAGGTGCATGAGGCTGGCTGCTTCCTGCAGCCGGGCTACTGTTCCTATTAGTTTGGCTGATTCTACGTAGACATGGTTATTTGGGTTCCAAACACTCTGACAGTCCTATTAGGCCTGGGTGATAATGCTCAGTTGCAATTTTACTGTGTTTTCTTAATTTATCTTGCACTTCTTTACACATCTCATCTATAATACCATAAATATTCCTTCATAAATAAATGCAAATAATTTTAATTTACAAGTGTCATCTGTTCTATAACAGATACACTGTACACTTCAAAATGAAACTGAGTGTTAAAAACCCACAGATAATGATAAATTCAAGTTAGTCTTTTGCCCAATAAATATATGAGAAAAATTATTAACACAGGGAAAAAGCTATATTTTACATAGGTATTTTAATTTGAAGAAAATTAAAAAGAGGCAGAAAGAAATCATTTAAATTTGATTCTAGAATATTATCCTTTTATTACATTAGAGTTTATGAAATTGAACTCATGAGAAATGTATAAATAAAAAGTCTAGTTCATAAGACTGTTTAATTCATTATAAAATACTATTAATAAAATATAATTTATTAAAATCTATATTATAGCAATTCACTGACTTGGCTGTAACAGTAAACCTCATGTATTTCATAAAACTCTGTATTAAAAAAGTAAAATCTTATGGATTGTATATTAGCAAGTGTAGCACAGGAGGGAGTTGAGGAAAAGTAGGTGTTTATGTGTAGAGACATCTATAAGTAACTACAGCCAAGGAATAGAACATGGATACTGTTCAGGCTTACAGAGCCAGTTACTGAAATATCTGCTTCTAGATATTAATTTTGTATGCACATCTAGATTCAAACTTGTAGAGAGATGTATAGTTTAAAATATAAATATTGCGAAAGGTGGTAAATAGAGGCAGTTTTAAAATGAGGTACTGAAAAGAAGATAATGAACAACTGAGATCTGTTGACAGTTGATGCTGTGCAGAAATAAGTGAACAAGAAACACATTATTGTACTATTCATTATATATACAGACAAGCTGAATTTGCAAGTATGTAGACAAATACCTACATACATACCCCTGTGTGTCGAGCCATAAAACATAGAGGAAGTATTTCCTTCTTATCTGTGGGTGGATTATTAGGAGTACTTGACATATTTTTATAGAATTTGCTGTTTGTAACAAGCTCTTTGTCCTTTTTGACATGCTAGCATGGAGCCTTTGTCACATCTTAAGAATATGTGGTGGAGACTTTATTTTCTGTGCAAGTGGAGTAAGAAAAACAGATTTACCCTTCTGTATGACACAGTTTTCTTTAAATGAGAATAAGCAGAAAAGGAGAAGGCAGGAATTTCCCGTGTTAATCATGACAGAGTTGGCATCATTGTGGACTCATAGGTTTGGTTTTTTCTAGGTTTTTTGAGACAGCGTCTCGCTTTGTGGTTCAGGCTGGCCCTGAGCTCAGCCTCCAACTCACATCACAGCAATCCTCCTGCCTCTACCTCCCAAGTGCTGGGATTACAGGCGTGAGCCACCACGCCCGGCACTGTGGTATGTGATACTGGTTGCTGCTGGGCGTGAGTCTCCATGCCCAGTATGGTATGTGGTTACCGGGGGATCGAAACCGGGTCCTTGCGCTTGCAAGACAGGCGCCGGAACCACTGAGCTAACTCCCCGGCCTGACTCATAGGTTTTATAAAGATAGAAGAAACTATTTTAAACAGCATGGTTATGGATAATATTAATCATTTTCTCAACATTCAAAACTAATACTCAATACTCGTGACTAAGGAAGGGGAGATTTAATTTGCTCATGGTTTTGATCCATGGTCAGCTGGCACCAAAACCTACATACGCTGGACGGAAAGATGGGTGAAGCAGAACTGCCTAGTCCATGGTGGCAAGGAAGCAGAGAGGGCACACATGGTAGAATTGAAGGGATGAGAGAGAGATAAGACACAGATGCCAGCGTCACACCTTCCACGCGATCCACGTGATCTACCAGACACACCTCCAAGTGAGCTCCACCAATCCTTGCGTCAGATGGAAAACCGATTAGATTTACGCACCACATGATTACCACAGATGAAGTTCTGGACAGCACAATGTGATAGAGAATTCATGATGATATAGGTTACATGATAGCCTTTAGTTCAGCCAAGAATTTGTTGTTAGGAATCTTCCAGAAGAAAGTTTGGAGCTTCAGCTTCTGTTCTTGATTAATTCCATCATAAACATTTAAGGCGGAAGTGATTTTACCTCCATACAATTTCTTTCAGATAATTGAAGAAGAGAAAATACATTTCGCTGATACAGCCATTATTATCCTAATATCAATGCCAGATAAAGACAAAATTATGAAACAAATATAGAAATAAGTACTTCTTATGAATATGGAAACAAATATTGTTAAAATCATATCAGGTGACATTCAATAATCATAAAAGGTGTAATTCATCAAGTTTCTTTTACTTTTGGTTTAATATTTGAATCAAATAATTTCTTAATATTATAATTAGTATAACTTTAAAAATAATAGCATCCAAAATATGAAGATGAACATATTGATTCCAAAATCACATTTTAAAAGATAACTCCTGTAACATGTTGCAAACTTTCACTAAAGTTAATGAGGAATACGAGGAGCTATTCTACAATTGTAGAATATTGAAAAATGGCACCAAATAAAGTATATAATTTCTTCTTGTGCATTGTAAAAACATACAGAGAAATGGCAAAGATTTAGAGGAAAAATATTTAAAACACTAAGAATGTGAGTCACTTGCTCCAGAGCTCAATGAGAATGTAGTCTTAATACATCTTAGTTTTCAACATTTTTTACTTTATATTTTTAGGAAAAATACACAGATAACTATATTGTAAGCTATCAAGTTAAGACAATACATCAGAAATACTGTAAGTGTACTATTGATTCATTGGTTAAATTTATGAGAAAAGGCACAAAAGACTGTAGAAAAACTTTTGAAAGACAATCTTTATTTTCTTAGATTGAATCAAGTATGCATAAAACAGGAACAAAATACTACAAGATAATTCAATATTGTTTATCTTATTAAAATAAAGTCTTACTTGTAATTAGGGGAAGAGTGACTGAAAAATACTTGTGTCTTGCAGGAGCTCACTGCAAAAGTGAACTCTAGTTATACTTTAAAAATTCTTGAGTGAGGCATTAGTTTTTTATGTGTTATTTACAGAGCATTATAAATTCATTGGTTTTTGTTTGATCCTCTGATCACACGCAGCTATCAACAAGCTTTCCAGTAGATTATTTTATAAAATTAGAAATGATAATAATTAAAAGATTTAGTCTTCCTTATATCCTTGATACTTAATATCTATATATTTTAACAATGTTTATGAGGTAAATTTTCAGATAACAAACTACATACACTCTTGGTACTGCTAACCTTTCAAATGTGCCTATTGTACTGAATATGTACTGGGACTTATTTTAATTTATATTTCAGGGGTGATTAGAGGTATCCAACATGCTTTCTTATCTTTATGTGCCATTTGCATATTTTTCTGTATGATAAAATTTTTTTTTGTGCATTTAAAAATTGGTAGTATTTTTTTCTTACTATTGGGTTGAAAAGGGTCATCTTTATTTGTCTAGCTTTATATATCACAAGTTGTTTCACAGACAGTGTTTATTCTTTCCTAGCAGTGATTGGATAAATTTTGGTGAGCTCCAGTTTATCATTTTCTTCTGGTCCCTGAAATTCAGAGCCAGGAACTATAAAGTTCTCTTAAATTGGTAAGTTTATAAATTTTGTTGTGTGTGAAATACTTGTGTGTGTCAATACAAAAAAAGGTCAAAATGAATCAGATGTAAAAAATATAATAATGATGAAATTTTCAGAAGAAATTATGAGGGAAAAGTCTGCATAATTTTTCAATTCATAGTGTTTTTGATGCTTTGCTCAAAGCATAAAAAATAGTTTTGAACTGGACTTTATCAAAGAATTTCCCCATAAGGCTCTGTTAAGGGAATGAAAATAAAGAGAACTCTTTCTTTGATTCACTCTGGAAATCTTAAGTCTGATGAAGAATTTGTATCCAGTATATATAAAAACACTATCACCTATATTATATAAAATCCCATGAAAAATGTAATACACATGATCCAAAAATCGGTGAAATATGATATACAGATGTCAGGTAAGTGCATGAACAGATGACCAGCCTCATTTATTGTTAGTGAAATGAAAATACACATGGTGATGGTATGAGAAAGAATGACAGAGTAGAAAATTCTAAAAATCCTCTCTTCAATAAAAGCGATGAGATCCAATCAAAATCAAAATCAAAATTTTAAGAACTTTCAAAAAATTTTTCTTACCCTTTTTGGCATTGATCTATTATATTGTATTTTATTTCTTTCCAATTTATTCTTTTTTTTAATTGAAATCTTTATTGGTACATTACATATATACATCATGATTGCACTCCACAATGGGGATTTGTACCAGTATAAGACCCAACTGAATTCTCATTTTTCCCATAGCCCTACCCACCCTACCACCCTCCCTATATACATAAAATTTGTTTCCTTTCTTTTTTGTTATAATTTCATTATTTTCCCCCCTTCACTCTATTTCACTTTGAGTATTTTCTATTAGAATAACATAAGATTGATTGGAATCTCTGAGGAAGCAGGACACAATGCTAAAGACATTAAAAAACTATTCACAGAGATAATGGCAGAAAACTTCACAAGGAAAGGAAAATAATTGGACATACAAATATATGAAGCATACAGAACTCCACACACCTGTGACATGAAAAAATCTACACCTAGGCATATAATTATAAAAGTCCCAGATTAAAAAAAAGAATGAAATACTGAAAGCAGCCAGAGAAAAGAAAACAGTTACATTCCAAGAGAAGCCAGTCAGGATTACAGCAGATTTCTCAACTCAAACACTCAGTGCAAGAAGAGCCTGGAGTGAAGTGTTTCAAGCCCTAAAGGAAAACAACTTCCAGCCCAGACTGATGTATCCTGTAAAATTATCCTTTGACATTGATGGGGAAATAAGATACTTCCATGACAAAGAACACCTGGAAAACTTCACAAATACAAAACCTGTGCTCCAAAACATTCTAAAGAACTTGAAAAATTAACTGAGGCCTGGAAATAATCCAGAGATGGTTTCAAGAAAAATGGTGGCCTCTCAGCTAGAAATTATGTGGCTGATTAACTTGCTCTAATTCTTCTTCTCTCCAAAGCTCTGTCTATGCCTTGAAAACCTTCAACTGGCTCCCTTTATCCAAGCTTGTGATAATATGGTTGATAACGGCAGGAGTGGATGGCAGAGCAAGAGCACGTGTACCATGCAGCAGCAAAGAAAGGAGATGGCACAGGTACCACAGCCCTCTCCAGAGCCAGGCAAGCTGTGAGCCCTGGACTTCCTATCAAACCATTCCTAAAACTGTCACCGCTGCCAGCAACATCAGCCTGGGGGACCAAGTCTTTGACACAGACTTTTCAGGGATATTTATCCCAATCATAATGCTACACCAGCAAAATAAGGAAAACAAATGTGAAATCTATTAGTTAAAATAGTTTCTTTCCATCCCTGGTACTGGGGAAAAAAAAAAAAAAAACTAAAAGAAAAAAGTTTTCTAAGATCTCATCTGAGTGTTCTCATGGATAGTTTCTATGAACTACTACACACTGTGTATAAAATACTGCTTCTTGTTTTTTTCCAAGATGCATGGTGTTTTCTTAAATACTGCACTTATGAAATAATGTAGTGTATAAGATACATCCAACCTTGGGATCTTTTGCTGCTATTCATTCTGTGTGGCTTCTCCTGAACAAGTTCTCCACATCTGTGGCCTGTGTTATGCATGGTTCCTAAAGTCTCTCTGTTGCTATCTAATTAATAAGCTGATAGCTGAACAAAGGCCATGGTGGAAGCTTCCAGAACTAAGAGCCACAGGAAACTGTTCTCACAAGCCCATTGTCTCAGATATCGCATCACCATGCCAGAAACCCGACTGAGACATGAAATTTATTGTCTCACAGCTCTAGAGACCAGAATTTGGAAATTAAGGTGTTGACAGGGCTGATTCTGTCTGTGTGGTCTGGGGGTAGGATCTGTCCTGGGGTTAGTTCCTTGGCATGTAAATGGCGTACTTCTTCCGGTGTCTCCTGCCCTCTTCTCCTGCTGCAGATGTTTCTAAATTTTCTTTTCATAAGGACTCAGTTCGTACATTTATGGCATGATGGTGGATGTTTTCCTAGTTTGTGAACTGACCATCACTATCAAAAAGAGTAGTATGTCTGTTAGCCACTTATGAGATTTCTGTTTGGTTTTGTGAGTAGAACACTTACAATGTACCTCTTACCCATCCCGAGTCCATAATGCAATACTGTTATCCCTAGTTACGGTGACGTGCATCCTGTCTTCAGGAATCCAGCATCCTTCATAACTGTAACTGACCCTCTGAACAGAGACTCACTATCCTCCCCTTTCCAAAACCGCCGCTCTGCCCTGGGCTTCCATGAGTGTGACTATGCTAGATTCCACATGTAAATGGATCGTATAGGACTAGTCTTTTGAGATCTAACTCGTCTCATTTAGCATACTGTCTTCTGGTTTATCTAGGTGGTCACAAACAGCAGGACGTCCTCCTTTTAAAAATTTGAATACTATTCTTTTCTGCATTTTTGTCTGTTTTCATCTCTCAAGGGGCATCTAAATTAATTTTGATTCTTAGCTAGTGTGGATAGTGCTATAGTGAACACTGTCATGTAGACATCTTTTCAAGACAGTGATTTTATTTCCTTTACATATGTTACATTACTGTGCAGAGGTACTGGATACACCGACAATGTGAGGTTATTGTGTCATTTGCACTTTTAAATGACCTGTTTATTGTGCTGCTTTCTACAAGCACTGTAACAATTTATATTCCCATGGTGTGCAAGGTTTCACTTTTCTCTGTAATGCTGGTGATGTTTCTTGTTTGCCACTTAATAAAGCGAAGAGTTATTAGGTGATTTTTTTTCCAGTGATTTTGACCAGCATTTCCCTGAAATTAACAACGTTGAACACATCTTCATATGCTCCTTCTATTCTTCTTCAGATTTAGAGAAATCATTTCATTTTGTTTCTAGGTTCTATGAATACAAAAATTTAATTAAAAATTTTCCAAATTTGTTGCTAGACATTTAGTTACTAGATAAATAGTACTATTCTGGGAATCCAAGGAATTATATCTTACATTCATTGCTTTCTCCTTAGCAGGACTAGGAGAGCTCTGGTTTTCTTTGCAGGCTTTGTATGTTCAGGTGCTGAATTTTAATTTGGATGAGATGATAATTTTCTCAATTATTTAGCAATCCACCATGGTTTGTTCTTACCTAGAACTCTCTTCTACTTTCATATATGTGGTTACATTTGTTTATGTTTTCATCTAGATGATTTCATTGCATGGACAATAAAATGATAAAAGTGTTTAAGGCGTGTTCACATGGATGCTGACGGTCCGCTTTCAGACAAACAAGGAAGCAATTCACTTTCTGGCCTCCACCATCAAAACTAAGCTGGGTTTCCTGCCATATAACAAAGAGTGTGTTGGTTTTGAGGGAACTGCCTTTCCTTATTCAAGTCCGCTACAGAAATAATTCACTGAAAGTTAGTAGTATAGTCCTGCCTTTATCTTCGTAAGTGAAATGGATGATCAGCTTGTTCTTACATCCCTCTCCTGAGACTGAGAAAATCTCAGGACTGCATACATTATAAATATACAGACAAATCTCTTGTCTTTTTACTTTATTCACCCTAACTTTTTCTTTTTCTTGAAAGTTATAGGATACATTACACTGCGATTCTTGGTAGCACTTGGCTCATAAAATGATCATGAATTTAGGAGTAAGAATTCACTGCCTTTAGATCCTGACATTTGGCAAAGTAGGTAACCTCTCCATGCTTCAATTTTTCTTCTTTTTGTTTTAATTTGTAATTGTGTGAACCTTCTGAGTGTGACTACTAGACTAGAGGAGATATTTAAAGCACTGGATTAGAAAGTGGCAAGATACTGGGTTTTGTTTTTCTCTGTTTCTTGGTTAAAGTGATTGGTAATAGGCCCTTCTTCACATCACGCCAACATGCAGTTTGCATATTTTATTATAAAACAAGTATGTGGATTTACTCAATCCAAAATGTCAATATGTTTAGCTAACTGGTTATTAATTTATCTATATCTTTACATACCTTGTGCTAAATTTCATGATGGCAATGAAATAAACAATCTGACTCAGTCAGAAACATCTAAGTAATTAACTTCTGAATTCACTGGGAATTAAAGTGAAAATATGCACTCCACTGAACAGTTTTAAGATCATGAGGAAGAAAAGTAAAGTCTTTAAGTATGGCAGATTGCAGTAAAATAATTAAAGAAGCCAGGAAATTCTTTTTTTTTTTTTTTTACTTTTTTTTTTTTTTTTACTTTTTGAAACAAGAGATTTCCATGCAGTTTAGAGTGCTCTTGAACTCAGTAGGTAGCCCCGGCTAGCCTAGAACTCCAGGTGATCTCCTCATCTCAGCCTGCATGGTGCTGGGAACACAAAAATAACACAGTTATTTTTGTGAAGTCGCCTACCACACCCTCAGACAAGTGCACATATGGAATGAGAAAACTGAAAAGGTTGATTTGTTTCAGCCAATGTAAAGTGAAGAGAAAGATTAATTATGGAAGTATGGTTGTATTTATTACTACCCACGGAAAAATAAAACACAAAAGTCACCAAGACATCAAGAAGCAGCAATCACATTTTCTAGACATGAATTTTAATAGGAATGACCCACTGTGTGTTCGTCTTCTACACAATTGCTATGCTGTGGGTGAAGAAGGATTTCATGGTAGTGATGAGAGCTGGTCCCTGGCCTGTTCCTATATTGGCATCTTGGTAAAACATTTTTCCTTTGTGAGTCAAAATGCAAATGAGGATTTTGTGGGGAGAGAGAGGGAGAGAGCCAAGGGGGTGTGATGCAGAGGGTAGGTGGTTGCTTTAAGTTTTCAATGAGAAAAGTGTGCGTGTGTGTGTGTGTGTGTGTGTGTGTGTGTGTGTGTGTGTGTAGCTAGCACTGTGAATCCATAGTGTGGACATCATCTGATATTCCTTGTGGCTGCAAACACTCACTCCATCACTTAGGAGCCACATGAACTTGAGCAAATGAGTTAATTTGTTCTGTGATTGTGACCTGGGAAATGAGGATGTATTGGTTACTCATCGTATTCCATAAGATGAAATTTTTAATCAAATTAGCTATCTGGAGCAATGAATGATCTACACAAATCATTCACATATGTTACTGTTTTGTGACTGTTATTATTTCTCACAACTCTATCCTGCTCATTATTTCTTCCAATTTCTTTTCTTTTTTTTTTTTTTTAGGTTTTTTGAGACAGGGTCTCGCTTTGTGGTTCAGGCTGGCCCTGAACTCACATCACAGCAATCCTCCTGCCTCTGCCTCCCGAGTGCTGGGATGACAGGCGTGAGCCACCACGCCTGGCACTGTGGTATGTGGTACTGGCTGCTGCTGGGCGTGAGTCTCCATGCCCAGTATGGTATGTGGTTACCGGGGAATCGAACCCGGGCCCTTGCACTTGCAAGACAGGCGCCGGAACCACTGAGCTAACTCCCCGGCCCTATTTCTTCCAATTTCTATTAAACCTTTCTACCAGTGATATAAACACCTAGGGATATTATTTTACACTCCTAAAACCACTAGCAGTGAATGTTTATGTATGAAATATTCTGTCAGACAAAGAATAATCCAGTCCTTAGTCAAAAAGTAAATAGAAACATGGTTATAAGTTCATATTGTGCAATATTAAAAATAACTGCCTTTGCACTTCTTTATAGGTTCAGAAAAGTCTGATTATTCTGTAGGAACAGTCAATCTCCAGATCTCATTGTTTTGAAAATCATAGTGCTTCTGATCCACATCCACCATTTGCTACCATCTGTGCCCAGCGTTTCTGTCTTATCTCACCTGGTGCTTTCCTCGTGCAAAGCGACAGTGTGATGAGAAGACTTCCACCTGTTTCTCAAAAGCAGTGAGTCAATTCCATCACAATTTGTTGTTTAAAAGTAAGTGGCATGGCTATGTCTAGCCTCTATTGATAGGCAAAGAACTTCATTCACATCATAAGTTGGGGGATATCATGGTGCAGTATTTATTGAAAATCTTAAATGACTACCATTGTCTATGCAATTGACCTAGAAGGATAGACATAAGAAACCTAAGTTGCTGAATAATTGTTGTCTGATTATCAAAGAAATAATGTTTGTGACACATCTATAAAGATCCAAAAGTATATGCTTATTAAGGAGAAGGGAGGACACAGGAAACAGAGAAACTATGAACGATATTGCTATTTTTGTATCTTTTCCTGTTGTTTGTATCCTGGGAGGAACACATTTTGTGTTGTGAGTTTAAGACAGTGCAAGAACGAAAGTGAAGAGTAAGTTCAAGCCCTATGTTTTTTGGATAGCATGGGTTTATATTTATCTTAAGAACATTATATGAACTTTTATACATTATACAATACTTTAGTAAACAGAGAAGCTGAGTGATCCCCATTGCTGAGGGGTCTCTACACTTTCTTGTTGGCACTAGGGTGTTATTTCTGATTGGTGATAAAATCCTCCTAACTCAGAAAATTCTAGGTCCTGTTTGCTTTGATTTTAGAGTCTATGCTTTATGGAAATTAATAAGATTAGTTGAAACTAACTATGTAATGAGAATGATGTATGTGCTTCTGTGCATTAAATATATTATCTTTCCTGCTTCCACAATTACATTAAGTACAGTGGCTGAAGGCTACTGGGTGGCCTGAGATAGGACAGTGCTCACAATGACAATGTCTTTGAAGGCAGCTGAAAGAGATCAAGAGCACTTGAGCATTGGGATGAATGGTTAATGCTGGGCTGTGTAGACAGCACATCACTTGTGGAAACACACTAAACTTTCAGAAGAATAGGTGAGGATCACAGTGAGCCATGAGGTTTATATGAAAGGCCAGATAGTAGCTTTTTATGCCAACACTGCTTACTTCTTTGTTTCTGGAAAATAAAAATAAAATTATCTGAAACCACATTATAATCATTTTTATAAAGTACTTCTTATTCTCACACGTGTTTACAGAAGACATTAAGGTTTGTAAATAAAAAGGTGTCATAGATATACCCTTTGGATGCATTGTATTTGAACTCAACAAAATACAGTAGTGATAGTACTTCTTGCAATGGCAGAGCTTAGTTCCTTCCTCTTTTGTTTTACAGTGTCTTTTATTTCTAATAACATATTGTTCTTCTTTCGGTGATGTGACCCCTTTGTCATTATCTCTGTACAAACTGATTTAATGTAAATTTTGCTAGTGATTTGTTGCTGATTTTGAACGTCAATTTTTGAGGAGGTCATAATTAGAATGCCCTGGTTTCCACTCCTGCTGCGTTCATGCATGTCTTAGAGTGATATCAAAATGGCCTAAATTATCTCCTGCTATAATTTTAGACTTTAAGCTTCTCTTTGAACATTTACAGTGTCACTGATTTGTTATTAATGGCTTTACAGGCTGAATTGTCTTCCCCAAAAGATGCAGCGCATCCAGGACAACAGAACATCACTGTATTTGGTGGTGAGGTTTTTAAAGAGGTCAGCAGTATAAAAATGATGCCAAAGGGCAGACCCCAGAGAGGATGGCAGCATGGCCTCCACAAGACCCTATACAGAATAATAGAGATGATGTGGTCCCGTGCAGTCTGAGGAGAGAGGCCCAAGGGTCACCAAGTGTCCCACACCTTCATCCTTGTCTCTGGCCTTCAGCATTGTGAGAAAACAGTGTTAAGCCCCTCCATCGGGTATTTTATGAGGGCATCTCTAGCAAATTAATATAGACAAGTATTAAAGACTTCCATTCAATATAAAAAAGATAAACAGTACAAAGCAGTACTCTCCCACTATCTAATTGCTTGATCAGGAGCGAGACAAAGTTAATCTTCTACAAGAGCTTGGACTTGTTCCATATTGCATATTCCCAGTTTGTAGAGCTTTGGAAGAGATGGATCACACAAGGGTAAGGAAGGTTAAAATCAGGTTAAATCCATACTACCTTCTACCAGACATTTTCTTAGAAATCATCCAATAAAAAGTTTCTGTCTAGAGCAAAATTTCAGTTATACTGGAAGTTTTGACTACATTTAAAGGCCAACTATTGGGTTTTCTCTTTCTTTCTTTTTCATATAAAATGTTAAGAAACACTTATTTTTGGATACAAAATGGCTGAAAGGGGATCTGCAGAGAAAGCTCATGTGGGGAGTACTGAAACATTGCTAAAATATTCAACTTATTTTTCTATTGTTCAGTGAAGTGTTGCAAACTTTCCTACCGAGCACATCATGTTCAATCCCTAATGCAAATAGATTCAGTTCCAATTCATTTCACCCCGTGCTTTACTTATTTGTATCCTACTGAGACACTTTTGATGCCAGATATTCTCATCATCTCTATATTCCATTTTTTAGAAATCTATCAATCCCCCTCTGCAGAGTTTGCTAGCTGTCCTGTATAGCAATCAGTTATATTTAAATAAGTATTATCTATTTACAGTTCTAAGGGTCAGTGACCACTAAGTTGGAAAAAAAAGTGAAAATACATCATTAATATTTGCATAAAAGAATTATGAAAGAAGCTGATTAATTCTGACCTTTTAATAGGATTGGTTACATTAATTTTTAAAAATCCTTTAAGATCTATGAATGTTGATTGCTGCTTCTAAAAGAAATTTTTTTTTTTGAGGGAGCTACCAGGTATCAATTAGTAATTAATACTGAATACTGATTAAATGATCCACAAAGGGTTGGACTTCCTCTGAAAATCTAATCAAGTGGGGCTTTGTTTCACGTAGGATTAAAACTAAAAATTCCTCTTTTATTCACTCATTCTACACGCAGTAAGTATTGGAATGCAAATCCAGTTGCTGTATTTTTCTTTGTGCTGTTTTACCGTGTGGAAAGAAAAGCATTAGCCACATCTTGTCATTCAGACTAGAAATCCTTATACAATAAGTGAAAGGAAAAACAATGTAACTAAGAAAAAGGATGAAATTAGACAGTGAGCTTTTAGATGATTAGTAGAGAGGATAAATTCCTTATCACCTAAGAAGCAATGTTTCATTGCTTGGCCCTGGAAGCATAGTAGAAATCCCATTTGTTTACCCTGATTATTGTAATATGTGTTTCCATGGCAACACTGAACTGGGGGCTAAATATAGACTCCTAGCAACAGTGTCCCTCAAGTTCTGCAAGTTTTCAGTTTCTAAGAATTTTATGAGCACTTTCCAAGACATCGTAAAAGTTTGCAACTTTTGCTCAAAATATAAAGTCAGAGTTTAGTTTATTTTATATTTAGGGAAGACTTTTTTTGCTCCAGGGTCAGGAGAGTGCATATTAAAGGTGTTAGAGTTAATAGCATGTGACAGTTGATGTGAATGATGACCGATGGGGTCAATGATTTAATAGAATTGGAAAACTGACCTTGTAGAAGAGACCATCAGAAATCATTAGGCTAAAATTCTAGCAGAGGAGAGAAGGAGTATATTAGAGGGCAAGTCTTTGAATATGAGCAACAAGAGCACATTATAAACAGGCAGGTACATATGCCTAGTGATGGATGTGATCTTAGGGGTGAATGGAAGCTCTCTTTTGGATATCAAAATTTCCCCTGGGAAACTGTAGGTGTATTCTTTAGAGATGAGTGATGCTGCTGAAAGAATTGGCATGGATGTTGCGGAGAATGGACAAAAGGCAGAAGAATTGAGAGTGAGGCTTGATTCAGTTAAGAGGTTGTACTTTACCTGGCCAATACTAAGAAGGCTTACATCATAAAATTAGACTCCACTCAGTATTATTAAATGTTTTTCATTGAAAGCACCCAGCTTTAAGAAGACAGAAATAGTGCAAGTCAAGGTATTGAGCTTTGTCAAGTGGATATGACAAAGAGGGATGGGAAACTGGGGGATGTAGGTGTGGAAATGACTCTCTAGACAGTGAAAGCTGGAGGAGGAAAGAGGATATGAGAAGGGTGGTTGCAGAGAAGAGGAACAGGAAGAGGTGCTCAGGTTGAGGACGTGTGCAGGCACTGGTAATGACAGTCCAAGGTGACGTGACCACAGGATGAGTGGTGAGGGCCAGGAGAGGAGCTCACTATCACAGCAGAGGCCAGGCTGCAGGGAGTATTGTCTCCAACAGGTTCTCTCAGTCCAATCACCATTCACATTTTGGTCTGGATAATTCTCTATTCTGGAATTCTGCTCTGGGCAGGTAGGCTGTTTAGAAGGTTCTCATTGACCCTTGGATTTTAGTAGCATCCATAGCAATGCAATGACTTAAAATGTCTCCCTATTTGGCCAAATATTTCTAGGAAAGAACTTGCTTCCAGGCAAAGGTGACACTAGGACTAAATGAATTTGGCCAAGATTTGAAAATCTACTTGAAAATCACCAAGAACAAGAACAGAAGTGAGGTTTTAAAGAGTGGCAATGAACATGATAGAGTGAATCTCAGAGTTAAACTTGAGGTGAGCATGACAGTTGCTGAGAGGAAAAGGGGAAGTGTGGCCAGGAGGACGCTCAGGTCAGGCCCAGATATGAGGACTGGGAAGACAAACAAGCAGGCAGGAGAGAGGGTTTCTGGGATATCAGTGTCCACAGAGGAGACCCAGATTGTGTTCAGTGTGGGAAGGCAAGAAAACATTCAGAGAAAGACAACGACTTTAGAGATATGAAAATAAGAGTTCCAGAATATGCAGTGAGAAATTTTGGGAACTAGCGAGCAATCACAGAGAACAAAATAAGATGTAAAGATGTTTCTGGAAAAGGAGAGAGGTGGTCTGGATGGTGATGGAGACAAGCAGCCTAGGAAAGAGACAAATTTCCTTTAGGCCCAAAGATGAACCAAACACTAGTTTATCTGACAAAATGTTGTGTTTGGTAAATTTTCTTTTCCCTCTTCCAATGAGCAAAGTATTCTCTGCTGATCATTGTGGTGAATGGTCTTTTACCAGATACAGTTCATAAAAGAACTCCTGCACTAAAGCACATGTAGAGAGAAAACATCCTATTCTGATATAGGGTATAAAGTTTCCTGCAGTCATCAAAAGGAAGAATGCACAAGCATGCACATGTGTGTGTGTATGCATGCATATGTGTGTGCATACATGTGATGGATGTGCATGTGTGTGTGTGCATGCGTGTGTGTGTGTGTATGTGTGTGTGTGTGTGTGTGTGTGTGTATACATCCTCACCAAGAATCCAAGATTAAAAAAGTAATTTCCTGAAAGGTCAAATGCAAATTGCTTGACAGTGGAAGATGCTAAGTTAAAGAAAGGGCTGGAATGAAGAAGGGTGAAAGTTGTAAAATTCATCATGAAATAAGTAAAACCAGACACAGCAATTGGCAGATATTTTCTTATAAACAAACAGTAAATTTGTCTGGAGAAAATTTAATGATAAATGAGTATATTCACCCTTGGAGAGTGATAAGAAAATCCAAAGGACAAGTAAAACAATTCAAGACAATATTGAAATGAAAATCGATGTGTCATGAGCCTGAATGGAATTAGAACTATTAAACATTGCCTGGTCTTCTCCAACTGATTAACAGAAAACACTTCTAGAAATTCAATGACTCTGAAAATTACAGTATGAGAAAATAATATTAATGTTCATGTAAAAGGAAAACAGATTACAGATTAGAGCAAAAATAGACCTAAGACATACATTTTTTGGTATAAATACATATATATAAAAATAAATATAATAACAGATCATTGGAGTAGTTCTTAAAGCCTGATTAAAAATATAGAAAAGACAAAAAGCAACAATATTTGGGCTAAGGATAAATATGTAGATCATAAAATTTAGATGTAAGAGCCAAATATAAGCCTATGTAGTTGGTTTTTGACAGAAGTGTCAAGATGATTCTTTTAGAGTGACTTGTGGAGAAAAATATTTGAACAATGGTGCTGAAACAACTAAGTAATCACAAGAATGAGGTTAAACTTTTTTTTTCAATTCAAGGATTAATTCAAAAATGGGTCAGAGATGTAAATATAAGAACTAACACTTCAAAATTTACAATCAATATAGGAGCTTCACAGGATTAATTAGGCAATGATTTCTAAGCAATGAGATCAAAATCACAATTGACATGACATGAGAAAATAGTTGTAGTGGGTTACATCCAAATGAAAAACTTTCGCTCTTCAGAGGACCCCATCAATAAGGTGAGAAGACAACTCAAAGAATGGGAAATCTATGATAAAATAGATACATAGCACAAAGACTGACACCAGGAAATAGAACCAATTGTATAATAAAAATATAAATACCCCATTAAAATTGAAAAAGAAATAAAGGCCCAAAGAAGATGAACTAATGATGACCAGGCATTTGAAACAGTATTGTTCATCATCAGCAAATGAAAACCAGCAAGGGGAGACTGTGCTTCACCAATGTTAGAACAACTCAGAAAACAGGAGGAGCAGGTGAGCCTCCCCAAGGCAAAACCTGAAGTCTCACAAGTTCCGAATTCTCAAACTTTTTGCACAGTGATACGATGTCCAAAGTGAGAAGTTCTACTTTATGAAAGTTTGTTTCATGCACATTATTTTAAAAATTATATTAAATTTCCCCAGGCTATATGTACAAGACATGTTAGAAACAGAAGTGAAATTTGTGTTTTACATGGACCCTATCCCCAAGACAGCTCATTATGTATGTGCAAATGTTCTGAATTTATTTTTTAAAAAATGAAATCTGAAATGCTTCTGGCTTCAAGTATTTGAAATAAGAGATAGCGATCTGCATTGTACACAGACTGGTACCTTTTTAGGTCACCATCTGACCTGACAGTATTTTTCCTAACTATGTGCCCTAGAGAAATGAAGAAATGCACATGAAAACACTTTCATACAAATGTTCACAGTAGTAATATTTACAATATCCAAAAAATGAAAACAATCGAAATGCCCATGAACTAAAAACTGAACTACACAAGATTATCATGTGCCATTATTCAGCTTTCTAGTAATAACTACACTCAGAATGGGTGGATCTTGAAATTACGCTTCCATAATTGTCTAATGAGAATACTGATAGTCTAACAGTAGCCTTAGTCCCTGACTTCCTCTCATTGCTTCACTCTTACAGCCAAAAACATAGAAGACATTGTTCCTTGTGTTGTTTGAGGGTCACTCTGGCCTAAGTTCCCCCTCCATACTCACTGAGAGAGAAAAACATGGCTAAATGCAATGGCCACACAGTATCCCCAGTAATATTCAATGACTTGATATGTGATTCAGAATAAGGTACTCTGAAGAGTTTCTTTCATTTTTCTTAGAGAAAATCTGCTGCATACTTAGAAATGACATCCCTTTCGAGTGCAGAAAGGATCAACATACTGGGCAGCTTTCTGTCACTTATGAAAACACCTATAGGAATCAGGCACTTGAAGTAGGAAAGGTTTATTTTGGCTCCTGGTTTCAGAGGTGTGAGTCCATGGCAAGTTGCTCCAGTGTTGAGGCCTGTGGTGAAGCTAAGCATCATGATGACTGGATCATTTCATTGGATCTGGGAATCAGAAAGGGAAGAAAAGACCAGGGAGGAAGGGGCTGGGATGTAGTAGTCTCCCTTTCACACTCTAGGACCCACTTTCTCCACCCACACTCCACCTCCTGTCACCCCAACTCAGCTCATAAACTAATCAATGGATTGGCCCACCTGATGAAGTCCCAGCCCAAGTCCAACAGCTGGCATGCAAGCTTTTCATTCAATGAGTATTTGAGGCACATTTTGGATCCCAACTATGACAATATGTTAAAATACCACACTATGTCTTTATATTCTTTAAATATACTTAAATATTACTCAAATTATGCAATAGTTTAGAGACTAATTTAAATTAGTAAAAGCAATGAGAGTAAATGTCTAGTTTGAATATCTACATTTAAAGCGCTTGAGAGTTATTTATTCTGTACTATTAATAAGAAAAATAAATGAAAATCTGAAAATTTATAAATTTGGGGGACCTGTCAGAGAATTGAGATCACAGGCTTACTGTGATGTAAAATGTGAAGAAAGATTCACTGTGAGAGAAACAGCTGAGATGTTTATCCAGAGCAGTTAGTACTGAAACCATCCCCTGGGCAGAACAGGACAACTCGAACCACCTGCTGGGACCAGGTGTGGACTAGCATAGAAGTCAGAATCCCTGGGCGGTGGACATAGGGCTGTTGCATAGGTAGAACCCTTTTGCAATTTTGTGATAATTTCCTTCAGGAATTTCCCAAGACTCTCATAGTGAAGATTTGAAGAAATATGGTAGTGGCCCTGCTAGAGATAGGAATCATAATACTTATGATATAAATTCAGAACCTGCTTCATAAAATCATCTAATCTGTAGGACTTATGCCGAAGTCCCATTCCAGCTGGCAGAATGATATTCCTCTTACAATTTGTTTTGTGCTTCCAGTATTATCTAGAGGTGAAATATACCATAGTCAGTGGGGGTCCGGGATTAAAAGTAATAGATTGAAAACAATAGAGAAGACAGTAGGGAGATGGAGGAAAATGCACCACTGGAGAAATATGAGTGAAGACAGCGCTGAGCCAGGCTCACACAAAGCCTGACATTTAATGCCACCACTGCAGAATGGTGCCCGCCCTCCAGGCCTTCATCCCATGCCAACAGCGCTCCACCAGAGCGGCCATGGATACACCAGAAAGAAATGAGAGTTACTGTTGCTTTCTCTGTAGTGAATACTTGTGAAACCCAAAGGCAAGAGGAGCTGACAGAAAAGAAACGGAAAAAAAGAAACTAGAGGAATTTAAATGTCTGATTCTTCCAGTTACAACACCCAGTACACAGAGTTCCTTCAGATTAACCTAAGTCCCTGCACTGTATAAATATACATTTTAGTGTTCAAGGCCTTATTTATCATTATTGGATTTTAGCAAACAAACAAGCCATGGGATGAGGTGGGAAAATAATACCTGAAGAGATAAAGCCATCCTTAAAACCATATTCAAACATGACACAGAGATTAGAGTTATCAGACCAGTAATTTAAAAGAACTCTGATTAATATGCTAAGGGTTCTAACAAAGAAAGTTTAAATAGCATGCAGAGCAGGTGGGTATTGTGAGCAGACGTGGAAGCTGGAAGAAACAGTTAAAATTAAATTCCATAATTAAAAAGAGTATCAGGGATGAAGAGCGCCTAACTGAGCTCATCAGCAGAGCTGGCCTGGTGGACGGAGGGTCTGTGGACCTCCCTGACAGTGAAACATCCTCAAACTAAATTACAAAGAAACAAAAAACAAAAAACAAACCAGCCGAAAACAGGTTAAAGAGCATTCAGGAACTTTGAAATAGTATGAAAACATCTGCCTGAACAAAGTAAGAGGAGAAAGAGAAGCCTTAAAATTTTTTTGAAATAGTAGTGGTCAATAATCTCCAAAGTTAATAACAGGCACTCAAAATAAACCTAAGACTTATAACTAGAAATTTGTTAGTGCTAAATATAGAATAGAATCTTTGGGATTTAGGGTCAGGGAAAAGGGTGACATATATGACACCCAAGAAATAAGCCACAAAAGAAAAATTAACAACTTCTGCAGAACAAAAATTAACTTATTTCTGTGGAAGATTTTTAGGATAAAAAATTGTGATGGAACGAGGGAAAATATTACACAACACATATCTGATAAAAGAGTAATATTTAGAATAAATTTTAAAACTCTAAGCTCTATAACAATAACAACACTTCCACTTAAGAACCAGGCAAAAGACATAGGAAAATATTTTGCTCAAGATAACATTCAAATAAACAGAGGAGAATGTGTGTAGCATTAGTAGTGGCAGTAGATAAAGTAACAAATTATTTCAAGTAAATGTTGTCCATTTGTAATACCTCCTATGAGTCTTCTTTAATGTATCTGTACCTTTAGACGGTTTTCATTTGTTTGTGATTGGGAACTGTTGGGAGCAGAGTGCTCAGTGAGCGTAGTTTAAGTGCACTCGCGGACAGCAGACACATTGGAAGCATGTTCTTTCAGAAATTGTGATGAAGCTATGATTTTCAGTGTTCACTGGGCTCAAGGATGTGGTTCTACAAAGAGTGAAGCCTAGAAGGGACCCTCAGCTCTCACGATTTCAAGGGACACCTGATGACAGAGAGAATTGAGTCCACAAAGTAGAGGGTCAGGGAAAGTAAAGAAAGTGAAAATGTTTGGGTAAGACCTTGGATTTCTATTTCAAGCTCAAAAGACAAAGACGTCCCAATGACCATCTTAGATCTAGTCAACTCAGTAGAAAAAAACAAGACGGTTAAATTTGAAGCAAAATATTGGCTATGACTTATGTGTATTTATGCAACTGGATTTCATTACGCTTGATACTTTGGAATTATCCCATCCTATCAGGAGACCTGGACTCTTCCTGGATTCCAGTTAATACAAGGAAACTCAGCTTCCGGGAGCGATCCATGATGCCGCCGCCTGTGCTAAGCTCCTGCTCTCACGTCTCCTCCAGTTTTCTGTGGGCAGCAACCTTGATTGCCCTGAGGAAGGAAAGGCCAATAAGAAAGCAATAAAGACTGCCTCCAGCGTCCAAAGGGCACTCTGAAAACAAGGAACAGGAAAGGTAACTTGAAGGAAGTCGTGTATCAGGAGCCGATCAGACCCCCAGTCACCTGGGCGAGGAGACGGCGAAAATATAAAAACACAAACAATAACTTACAGTGCAAGGGGATGCACAAGGAGTTATGCTTCTAGTGGACACGCTCTACAATCTCTCCTTTGGATCTACTTTTATTAGCCAGCGAGCAACACAGAGGGAAGAGGTTGTGCACCATTCAGAGAACAGTGACTGCCAGTGGCTATCAGCAAATGTTTGAAGGACTGAGTAACGGGGAAAGAGGTTAACGGGGAACAGGTCCTTACCTCCTCCAGGAGGCCTCAGTTCTAGGCGTTGTCCTCAGTCGATGACATCTTTCCCTGCAGCGTTCAGCTTAGGTGTTTTCTCATACACGGTCCCAACGTCTGTGTGTGTGTGTGTGTGTTTTTTTTTTTTTTTTAAATAAACTCTCTGTGCC
>PVIR01018519.1:0-33266 GCA_004026965.1 Petromus typicus | reverse complement strand
TTTTTTTTTTTTTTTTTAGGTTTTTTTTGAGACAGGGTTTCGCTTTGTAGTTCAGGCTGGCCCTGAGCTCAGCCTCAAACTCACATCACAGCCTCTGCCTCTGCCTCCCGAGTGCTGGGATTACAGGTGTGAGCCACCACACCTGGCACTGTGGTACGTGGTACTGGTTGCTGCTGGGCGTGAGTCTCCACACCCAGTATTTTATGTGGTTACCAGGGATTGAACCCAGGTCCTAGCGCTTGCAAGACAGGGGCTGGAATCACTGAGCTAAATCCCCGGCCCTAAGTGTTTCTCTTTTAATATTTAATCTTTGACCCGGTTTTAGTTTAGTGCTTGGTGACATATATGGGTCTAGGTTCTATCTTTGGTATGTGAAAAGCCAGGTTTACCAGCTCCATTTGTGAAAGAGGCTATCTTTCTCCCAACAAAGGGATATGGCCTCTTTATCAAAGATCAGATAGCTCAGTGTGCAAGCTTTCTTCTGCATCCGCAATTCTCTTCCATTGATCCACATTTTTTTCTATCCAGTACTGTGCTGTTTTTATCATTGTAGTTTCATAGTATACATGCAGTCTAGGACTGTGATGCCCACTTTAATGTCCTGGTTGCCCAAAATTTCTTTTACTCTCCTAATTCTGTTCTGTTTCTCATGAATTTTAGGACTGTTTTCTCTAGTTCTATGAAGAATGCTATTGGTATTTTGATTGCAGTTGCATTAAATCAATATAACAAATTTTGGATGATCATTTTGACAATATTGATTCTGCCTGTTCAAAGGAGGGGATGTTTTTCCATTTTATATTTTTTCAATCTCCTTTTTCAAAGTACTATAGTTTTCAAGGTAGAGATCTTTTACATTCTTGGTTGACAGTTTCTAAGTATTTCATTTTTTCTTGATGCTATTATAAAAGGTATTGTTTCCCTATTTTTTCCTTTGACCATTTCCTTTGTATCTCGTTACACTACAAATTTGATTACTAATTCTAGGAGTCTTCATGTGAAACTTTTGGTGTTTCCTTGGTATCATGTCATGTGTAAATAATGAAAATTTAACTTGTGATTAATTTAATTTAACTTTTTCCTTTCCTGTTCATATCACTTTTTATTCTTTCTTTTCTCTAATTGCCCTGGCTAATGTTTCAAGATCCTTTGTTTTTTAAGATAACTTATTTAATAAGTATTTTTAAGAAATTTAATAAAAATTGATAAGTTTAGTTTTTAATAATACTTGTGATTAACAATTCACATGCAAAGTCACTGAAAATGTCATATTTCTTGTGAACCAGTAAAAGCTGATTCTAGTATATCCTATACCTTTGAGTGAGTCTCTATCAGAGGTTTGAGTCTTGATAACTGTTAGGGAAGAGTCAGGGGTGTTACAGTTTTATGTCTCATTTTTTGTCCCACAGATTTTACTTAGCTTTCTCTAGCTAGTCTTTCTTCCTGAAAGATCCAAATTGTGGCAGCAGAGGTGAGGTTGGGGAAGCAACCCTGAAAGAAGGGTTGAAGAAGAATTTGGCCTGAAAGGCCAAATTTGCTCAAAGGAACCGATACCCGGTCATTCTTGCCATTCTCATGATCACACTGACAACCTGATTTCTATCCATAGGCTCCTGATGTCAACATAGCTGCAGTAGGAAGAAGGAGGTGAGTATTTTGAGTTATTTGACCTTAGTAGTTGGTTACATATTAGTAAAAGTACCTTTGGCTTCTACAATAGGGAGGATTATCCTCTTCTCTAATGGCAATGTGGTACCTTATTATTTGCAATATTACACTGTTAGGAGAGAGCAAGGGCCAGTCAAAGTCCGCTGATTAGCCATAATCACAAGCTGACAACAGGGCAGAGCCACCGTGTCTCACACCTCTCCTGCTGAGCTTGTTAAGGGGTGTAATTTTGTTAGTCTTGCAATAAGGAATCTTTAGGTCACAGGGAGAGAGGTGAGAAGGAAAAGCTAATATAACAAGGTTGTCACCTTCTTGAAAGCATATTCAAAGGCTAGCTAGCTAGCTAAAGAATTGCAAATAAAAAGGAAGGATATTTTCTGAAAGCTTTTTCTTCCTCTCTCCCTTTACATTTCATCACTCAATAGGGACTTCTGGAAATATTGTCTAAGGAATGGAGAAGGAAAGATAAAGAGAGAAAAGTTCTGTTTCTTTTTTTCCCTCCCTTTCCTTTGAAAGCTGTACATGAAGGTTCTGTGGCTTGTGTGGAGTGGGGTGAGGTGCTCTGCAGCTCTCAGTGACATTACCAAGGGGAATCCAGGGCCAGAGGTGTGCAGGTGGGGCTGTCAATCAGAGGCAACATCAAGGGCTCTTACAAAAACAAAAGGAAAGAAAATGGATGTTTAATCAATAAAGTTGCTCTCTGCTTAACCTTTTGTGTTTTAAGCAACATTCACTGGAACCCAGCAACGGAGTCTAATATTTAACACATAAAAGGTACTCAAGAAGGCGAAGCCTTGGAGAGCAGCTGGAAAGTGCATTTGGAACAGAGGGTCAAGAAATGGAAAGAAAAGGACTTGGAGGAGAGGGAGGCCAAATGAATGTTTAAAGGCTGGAGCCTTTAAGAAGAGCCTGGAGGTCACTAGAGACAAATGGGAGAGCCTTGTGTTAGACTGACTGGGTGTTGGGCACCTGCTGATTCTGAGTTGTATGCAATTTGCTTGTTAGAAGGTAATCTAACAACTCAAGCTTTAGCAGAAAAAAAAAAAAAAGGAGGAAGCAGCCTTGGACAGCTCAACTTGTACTGTTCTCAGAACAACTGGGTAGCTCTCTATGTCCACTCTGATTCTGATTTAGGGGACACAGTTCCAGATGGTAGGTAAGATAGCATCAAGCAAGTGTTAGAGAAGACATCTGGGCTGAGCCTTGCTTCCTTGGCAGTACCCAAGTTAGAGAGCTTCTGATTTAGACTCTTAGAGTAGTCTCCTGCTTCTCAGCCTTTATCTGCATTCAGCTTTGTTCTTTGTAGTGTCATTTTAAAATTAAAGATTAAAATATTTTCATATTTTAAAATATGAAAATTACTGAAAAGTGTAAAGAAATTAGTAACCATTCTTATTTCACTTACCACATTTTAATTTCCTTCCTCCTTTTATTTTATCCATTTTCCCCTCTGTCAACATTTATTAAATGCCTAGTCTATAGCAGGAGCTGTGTTTTAGACATGACAAAAACCAATGAATTGGGGCCGGGGATATAGCTCAGTGGTTCCGGCGCCTGTCTTGCAAGCTCAAGGACCCGGGTTCATTCCCCGGTAACCACATAACAATACTGGGTGTGGAGACTCACCCCAGTGGCAACCAATACCACATACCAGTGCCGGGCATGGTGGCTCACGCCTGTAATCCCAGCACTTGGGAGGCAGAGGCAGGAGGATTGCTGTGATGTGAGTTTGAGGCTGAGCTCAGGGCCAGCCTGAACCACAAAGCAAGACCCTGTCTCAAAAAAACCTTAAAAAAAAAAACAAAAAAAAAACCAAAAAAAAAACAATGAATTATGTCCTTGTTTCAGTCAGGAATGAAAGACATCCAGGCAAATGACTGTAATGTTTCATTTCAGTAATTGCATATATTTTAGTTTAATTTTATTTCTGGTATTGTTTTAATTATTTGGAATGAACAATCCATGCAAACAGCAGAATTTAAAAAGTTACAAAAAGGCATAGAGTAAAAGGTAAATCTCTCTTTTATCTTATTCTGTTAGCTACAGTTTCCCATTTGAGAGGCAACCTCAATCTTATTTTGCTTCTTTCTCTCTAAATACATATGTACACCTCATTTCTCTTATAAGAAACCCAAAATATACATACACTAATGAACAAAATAAAATGTAGACAGTAGGACACAGGGAAATCAATCTTTTGCAAAAGAGAGGGAAACCAAAGCAATGAAGGTAAGGTGAACAAGCAGGAGCAGAAAGGGATAAAACAAGAATTAAAGAATGATGTTCAGGTACCAATTTCTCAGGATGAATTAATCATTAGGCACTATAAACATGTACTAATAAAATGAAAAGTGTATCAATGAAATAAATACACATTGATTGATAAATATATTCACACAGAGATGTGTATCACACAAGTAGCATGCTATATACCTTAACTTACATCTTAAATATTTCACTCTATATTTTGGAAGATTATGCATCAGTACCTAAGAAAAGAACTGCCTAGTTTTCACTGACTGTACTGTTTTTAGTTGTGTACATATGAAAACATACAAATGTAAAACTGTGTTTTAAAAAATATACAGGATTATCAGGCTTTTGCAGGTGCTCAGTGATCCAGTGGTGCTCCACAATTCACAAAACATCATCAGTGATCCCGGGGAGGGGTTCTTCCTTTATTCATTGCTGTGATATTACATCTAGCAGTGTTGCTTTGCATATGTGTATATATATGTTTGTGTATGTGCATATATATGTATATATGTATGTACATGTATGTATATATACACAAAGCAACAAAGTTTTATATATATATATATATATAATTCTTCATATTCTATAATATGCACCTAATACATTTCACTGGCAGGTTTTTACAGTGATGGACAGCGGGATTACTTCTGACTCAATGCAATTGCAAGTGGCTCTGTGAAATATTTTTGACTATGTTCTTTATTGACTTGTGATTGTTTTTGTGAGATAGATATAAACCCAAGTACTGTACTTTCATCTTGAACTTGCGTTATGTATCCTGGGGGATGGAAGTGCTCAGAAAACGATACATGGGTATTTAATTGAAGGGCTGTCAGATGGCACACCAGAGTAGCTGTACTTTGTGCATTTCTAACTCTATTGTAGGTCTATCCCAACAGTTGCTAGTGGCTACCTTTCCAATTTTTGCAAATTTGATGAGTGTATATCACTTTGTTAATTTTCATTTCTCTAAATAAATTTTGAGCATATTTTTGTATACTTGAATGTTGATTTCCTCTTCTGTTATTGGTAGTTCATATCTTTGAATCATTTTTGGGTGAGATTTCCTGTGATTTTATTATTGATTTTAGCAATTCTTTAAATATTCAACCTATCAATCCTAAATGTTAGTTTTCTTTTGTTTTTGTACAATAAAACACTTTCTGCTATCTGTCATCTCTTTATTGACATTATGACAGATATTCATAATTTTCAGGTAACAGCATTTTTCCTTGCCTAATGAATTAAATTTTCAGTTTTGTTTTAGAAAGCTCTTTCTATCCCCTGAGTAAAAAAGCATTCAATGCTATCTTTTATTAAGTTATATCTTTCCCTTCTCCTTCTTTAATTCATTTACAGTAGTATTGCATGTACATAAAGCAGAGGTCTGCTTTTTAGTTTTCCTTCATACATGAGGTTAGTTAATTCTAACACTGTCTTACTTCATTCTTCTTGGGAAAACAAAATAACACAGACTGAGTGATTTACAAACAGTATAAATTTGTTGCTCACAGTTATGAAGGCTTCTTTTTTTCCACCTATGAAATGGGATTGATCTAATGATACCTAGTATTTTGCTTGTTATAATGAGTGAGTTAAAAACATGGAGGATATTTTGAAGAGTTTCTCATATATAATTAAGATCTGTTTAAATGCTATGATTTCTATACCAAGATTACCGTGTTTGGTAATTAATATTACTATAAGATAATCTGATAGTTTTCTCAATATTATTTGTGGAATAATTTGTATGAAATTATTCTTTGAAAAATTTGTGTGAATAATCAATAAAGTTTTATGAGATAAATTTTTTCCTGCAGTTTTTAAAACTTCTTAGCAATTTTATCTTTATGTTTACTGGTCTCATTTAGTATTTTTGAAGTTTTTCTTCTACCATTTTTGGCATTTCATGATTATTTCATCAAAAATATATCCATTATACTTATATTTCAAATTATTTGAGGAATTGTTATTCACAGTAGTTTGTAATTTTTAATGGCATTTTATTATCTGTAGCTAAAATTATTTTAGTTTTGGGCCGGGGATTTAGCTCAGTGGTTCTGGCACCTTCTTGCAAGCTCAAGGACCTGGGTTCGATCCCCGGTAACCACATACAATACTGGGTGTGGAGACTCACGCCCAAAAGCAACCAGTATCACATACCACAATGCTGGGTGTGGTGGCTCATGCCTGTGATCCTAGCACTCAGGAGGCAGAGGCAGGAGGATTGCTGTGATGTGAGTTTGAGGCTGAGCTCAGGGCCAGCCTGAACCACAAAGCGAGACCCTGTCTCAAAAAACCTAAAATAAATAAATAAATAAAATAAAATTATTTTAGTTTTAAATTTGATTCTTTTAGTTTGTTTGTTTGTTTTTGTTTTTGAGACAGGCTCTCGCTTCGTAGTTCAGGCTGGCCCTGAGCTCAACCTCAAACTCACATCACAGCAATCCTCCTGCCTCTGCCTCCTGAGTGCTGGGATCACAGGCCTGAGCCATCAGGCCCAGCACTGTGGTATGTGGTTCTGATTGCTGCTTGGCATCATGCCCAGTATTGTATGTGGTTACCGGGATTGAACCTGGGCCTGTGTGCTTGCAAAACAGATGCCAGAACCACTGAGCTAAATCTCCGTCCCTTAAACTTGATTCTTTAAATTCTCTTCCTTTCATCTTGATCAGTCTTGCTGGATGTTTATCATATTACAATATTTGAAGATTTGTTTTCAAGTTCATCATTTTTCTCTTAAAAAATCTATTTTATTGATTTACACATGGATCTTTTACTAGTACTTCGTTTGCTTGGAAAACATGTTTTATTGCTTTTCTATGATTGTTTTTAGCTTCTGAAGTTAAAAGCTTAGCATGTTTTCATATATCAATTTTTTAGAGATGCAGTACATCTGGAGCAAAACTTGGAAGTGTGCATTTGTAATCCTATCATTCTGGGAAACTGGACCAGGATAATACCAATTTCCAGTAACTCTGAGACCAGGAATCAAATAAGCAAGCAAGCAAGCAAACAAACAAACAAACACAAATTTAAAATTGGCTGAGATGTAGTTCAGTGCAAATGCCAGGCTCCTCCCCTCCCCTCCCCTCCCCTCCCCTCCCCTCTCCTCCCCTCCTCTCCTCTCCTCTCTTCTTCTTTTCTCTCTTCTCCTCTTCTCTTTTCCTGGCACTGAATATTGAATTCAAGAGCATGTGCTCGACAGGAAGGCACAGCACCACTGAGCTACATCTCCAGCCTCTTTTACTGACATCCTTGTGAGTTTTCAAGCCAGGTTTGAAGGCCACATTGGGTAAAAGGGAGGAACTCTTTTCTTCATTTTACAGTTCCTGGGGAAGGTTATTTTCATTACTGAGGCTGCAGGAACTCCTGTCCCTACACATGCACTTTAAGTGGAGGTAGTCAAAGACCTTGTATGGTGGAGTAGGAGCTACCCACTGTGGAGGTTTATTTGTATTAGCTAACAGCTTCAGATATAGGAGCGTCTATGGGAGAATGCACTGCACAGTTCTGCATATGGTAAAACTTTAGTATTCTTATGGTAGAGAAAAACTATCAGAGACTGAATAATTGACATTTAGATCCAGAGAGCAAGAGGCTATGTTAATATGTCTTAGAAGCATGGACATGTCCTGTGTCATCCTCCTCATAAACTGGCTGATTTATAGAAGTCATTCTGGAGCCCATGGAATGGCTCTGGCAGAGAACACTGGCATTCTTGCCATGCCTGCACCTACTGGTTAATGAGGAAATCCCTCCTCCTTTGCTCTGGACCGAGGCTATGCATTTGAGCCCACGATGTAGCCATTTGTCTTAATTGTGGTTGGAAAATCTCCTTGGGAGAAAAGAAAAATACTTTGTTTCTTTTATCCTCTGGCATCACTGTGGCTCTAGTTATTTATCCAAATGAAAAACTTCATTCCCTAATTTTTCCTCAAATAATATCTTATTTCTAACCAGATATCTAAAGACTGAAAATGGAATTGAGAGCAGTGACATCTCAATTTAATCAAAATGTATCAATGAAATCTCAATAAAATTAATCTGACCAGGGAACTTGTAATTTCAGTACATTCTCATTTTAATTATAAAATGATTAAAAATTAGCTAGGAAATTTCTGTCCAGTTTAAAAAACATATTCAAGGATCAACCAAATACTGCCCAAGAAGGCCTTCCAGCCACCCTCTTCCTTTGACTAGGTGACTGGGAAAGTTTCCAGCTTCCTGGGAATAGTTCTGGGTCATTTTTAGAATGTTGGCTTCTAATCTGGAAATACCTTGGCTCAGCCACTGACATACACGGTCACCACCCCTAGAACTGTAGATTTTAGCTTCTTGGCAGAACCACTACTCCCACTCTACAGAGTCCTAGGTGGGCATGTGTTCCCTGGGAACACTAAGCAGGCTAGGCATGTGGTGAGCCGTTAGAAGACCTCTGAAGTCCTAGATAAAGGTTATACTAAGAGGCAAAGGAAAACAAAACGATCCAAACCGAACAACCAATCAAACAACACCCGAGAGGATAGAAACTAGCATGTAGCATGTGTGGAGGGAAGTACATGAGACCTAAAGAGAAATGCTCTGAGTCAGGGAAGGAAGACATCCTCCTGACCAGAAACACACACAGGAAAAATAGCTCATTGTGAGATGATCTATGATGGCAACTTGAATGAGAGGGGATCATGTGAATCCTCTGACTCTTTCTGATCAGAATTATTGATTTTTTTCTGTTTTTTGAATATAATTCTCATCTATAGTTTATGGATCTTGAAAATAGTAGAAGCAGACTAGTGGTTATGGTGATAATAGAATTCTTTATATTGTACCTTTGTTATTAATTTAAAATTTTATTGCATTATAGTTTGCATGAACTAATTATTTAGAATTTATTAGATGCTTTTGGAGCCCAGTTCATGGTAAATCTGTCTAAATCTTGTATAAAATCTCAAAAGGAAGGAGTTCTTTATAGCATGAAAAAGTGGCTATTATCTCAAAATATAAGTTTTTAGAATATATTATTTAAATCTGCTGTTATTATTTGAATCTACTTAGCTTTTGAGGGGCAGGTATTAAAATCCCCCACCTTGTACAGCAATTATCATAGCATATCATATTCATAAATATAAGTACTGTTTGACCATGCAAGCTGTTGGCTGAAAGAGAAAACCCAAAGAAGAAGGCCAGGGTAATTTAAATGAATCTTAGACCAACAGAACTAAGCATGCTTGCAAGACTTGTCTCAAAACTTAGCAGGAATATTCAAGTAGAGCAAGGATTATCAGTCTAGTAAAGAAAAACAAAAGAGCTTGAGTTTTATTCAGATAGAACAGGGAATGTGGAGACATTTGAATTACAAAGCTATTGGAAAGATTATTAACAAAGCTATTGTTAAATATTATATTATATACAATTTGATTAGTATTGAAAGCTTCTTTTCCATTTTATGCATCACAGTTGTAGCCAATTATAGATTTAATTTTTTAGTGTTTATTTCCCATTTAGAATGTGAGGGACACAAGGATATGAAAGGGTTTATTTGATTTGCCATTATCTAAAAAAGCCTCTGGTAAATGAATAATTTCTTGATAAATGCTTGAGAAACAAAGGAATGTAATCAATTGTTGTTTCTTTTATTATGAGGAAGTGTCTATGTATAACATTTATTATTCTAGAATATTGGAATTAGGGGCAATATCCTTCTCCAGTTTTTATATTTCCTCTATACTTCCCACACTGTTTTCACTAAGAATAAAAAAGAGTTGACTCTGGGTGCGACCTTTTACACTGCATCTTCTGTTGTTTAGTTTTTATGCTTCGGTTTCTGTGTTCTTTCTGATAACTGAGATTGATTGGTGAAGGTCTGCTAAAATGCCCGGATTCACCCACAAGAGAGCTCATTACAGAGCCTTTCGATGGCACTCCTCAGCCTTTTTGGAGCTCCAAGTTTTATTCTTTGGTTTGCCAATGTAAAAATTTATGTTTAGATTCTTATTCTCCTTACATATGGTTTGATAAATGATAAAAATATAGCTGTGATGAAAAATACTGTAAATCTAAGATGTTTTGTATTCATAGGCTCATGCTATGGCATAAAAGGAATGTTTCCATATACCCAATGAACATACACTTCTCTTTTTCTTGGTTGCCTTCATTAATAATTAGTTGACTTTTGCTTACCTTGAAAAACATGATAAATTTTTGACCAGTTACTCCACAGAGAATTGAGAGGAGATTTGGTCCATCAAATGTAATAAGCAAGATGGTGAGTCCATATTCTCTTGGGTTACTGGCATTCTATCTTAAAGTTGACACGCTGTGTTCTCTCTCAGTCCTTTCCCTGTACCTTATAGCAGCTTCCCCTTTCTGACATGCTCTGGTGGAAGCAGCTATAAAATTCAAAGGAAGAATAATTTTTGTTTTTGAGATTAGGTTGAACATACAACCCAGAACACATAACTCTGTTGGAATGAAGTGATATGGATCCTGCATTGCTTCTCCTCTTCATAAAAATGACAACAATCTCTTTGCTACTCTTCATTTTCAGCCTTTTGGTACATGTAGTCTATACTTCTTGTATTTTTCTCTCTCTTCTTCTTTACTGTTTAGGTGATTAATAATCTAAATGACTATGAAGTATAATTTTCAGTTCATCTCTAATTTGACACCTCCATTTTAACATTTTCTGTTTCTTTTTGTTTTTCTCTCTTTGGAAAGCTCTCAATTTGTAGATTCCACGATCCTGAAATATTTTGGATGTCTTCTTCCTCTTTTGAACTGTTTTTTTTCCCCCTTGCCTTCTCTTTCTTCACCACCTTTTATGTGTTGATATTCCCCCAAGGTTCCATTTTGGCTGCCTTTTCTACATTCCAAGCTCTTTAGTAATTACCTTCAATACTGTGTGTTTAAATAGAATGCAAATGCCAGTATTTCAAAAATATGTGCTTCCAATTGAGACTTCTATTGGAACCTCAGTTAGTGTACTTTCAGCCATCTGTGTCACATCCTTCCAGTTTGTAACTGAAGCTGACTCAGATTTATTATTATTATTTTTTAATTCACTAGGGTAGTTCATACCCATACATGACCCACCTTAATTATTTCATTTTCCCCTACTTCTCACTCCTTCTCTTGATCCTCTTTCCAGTTACAAAAGATCTGTCTTCCTATTAAAGCCTACTGTGTTTTAAACTGGGTTTATTGTATTATCTTCTCCACAGAATGCTGGAACTCCTTCCCGTATTTTCTGTTTTGGATAATAAGACCATGATATGCCTTCCAAGAGTTGCAACCTCTCTTCTTCCTCTGTCATTAATAGGAAGAGCAGGTGGGGAAGGACTTCAGCAACAGTTATTCTCGTGTCCCACCATGTAGATGAGGTACCTAGAAGGAACCAGCTCTTGCCAGTCAACCATTCAAATGTCTGCTGCTCCCATCCACATTTTCCCTGATGCCTTGTTAGAAATTCCCACTCAGAATTGCTTGGCAAGGCTTCTCCGGAATTCCAGAACCACAGAAACATGAAGCATAGTGGGTATTTATCTTTGTTATGCAGCAATAGGAAATATTTTGCCTTCTCGGAATGACCCTCTTATCTTTTAGAGTCCTTCATTCTTTTTCAGGTCAAGTTTAAACATCTCACCTTTGCTGGGATTTTCCTTATATCTTTTTTTTTAAAATTGAAATCTTTATTGGTACATTACATATACACATCCTGGTTGCATTCAACAATGAGAATTTGTACCAGTATTTTTTTAATTGAAATCTTTATTGGTATGTCTTTTATTTAAAACTGGTATTTCTTTCATAGTTTTAAAACTTTTAAAAAATAATTAATTGATTTTACTGGTACATTTTATGTACACATGATGATCACAATTGACATTAAAAATTTGTTCCAGTATATGACATGTCTTGATTCTCATTTTTCTCCATTCCCCTCCAACCGCCCATCCTGTATATCCATAAGTTTGAGTGATTTATACTCAAATGGACATACCTGGAGGACATACTCATAAATGAAGTAAATAGGTCACAGGTGTGTAAATACTGTATCTTTTCTCTAATATAAGAAAGTGAAGATATAAATGAGCTCTAGAGTGTATGAGAGACAGTGTGAAATAGAAAATATTCAAATGGCAAAGGAGGTAGGGTTATATAACATGGGATGAAAATGTGAGGGTAAGCAAAAAGGAAACAAAACTTTTTGTTTGGTATCATTTATTCTTTAAGAAAAAATGCATTCCTCACTTATTCTGTGCTATGTTCTATGGTAGACAATGGACACCAAAAGATAAGTGTTTTAGAACTTTTGAAAATGATTTTTATTCCCAAAATATATCCAACTTTATTTGAAAAAACCCAGTAACATTATACTGCCCTTTGTTTTCTAATTTGGAGGTTTATGAGTATGAGCAATGGATTAAGCATACCTGGATAAAAAAGTGGATTTTGTTTGCTTTCTGTTCTGTCTTACTATCTGTCTGTCTTTGAATAAGTTAAGATTTTTTTTGTCTATAAAGGGGGCATAATAGTAATAGTAATGCTGTTATTAGACAAGATTTAAATATAATTGTGCAGATGCAGTTCATAGTGTGGTACCTGAAACTATATAGATGCTCAATTAACACTTGTTAACATTGTTCTTGACTATTCCAGAGCATCCAGCATTAAGAGTGAAATACAACAGATATTCATAGTAAATGTTTATGGATTGTCATAAATTTAATAATTATTTATTGAGATATCAGAGATGGGATAAAATGAATTTTCATTTGTTTAGTAGATATTTATTGAATACTTTCTATGTACTAGTCATTCTCCTTGACTTTTAGTGTACATACATGAACAACAAGAGGCAGGACTTTCAGCCGCCCTAAATCTTTGATTCTCACTACAGACAGTAAACAATAATGGATACTCATCATATGTTACCAGTTACACAATACACTAGGAGAGGATAGGAGCTATGAAAAGATGAAAAATCAGAGCAGGATAAAGGGGGTCAGAAATGTCAGGGGCAGTCTTTCTTTGCAGTCTAGGGTGTTTCTCACTAATAGAGTTGGGTACTAGCAGAAAGTAGAAGAAATTAAGAGAGTAACTTTTATCAATGAGCCCTTATTTTACTCCATAATGAGAGAGACACATGGGGAAATACAGAGAAATCGTTTCATTTTAAATAGTGATAAAAACCTGGGTTCTTGCAAAAGAGGGTAACATGAGAGACGCATGGTCCTTACCTGGGAGTCCACGCCTTTCCATGAAGGAAGTGCAGTTGTTGCCAGTCATGGCCATCTGGCCGGTAAGTATCTCTAATGTAAGGGCATGCTTGCTGGGGGCCGGCCGCAACCTGTGCGCCTGCTGACCAGAATGCAGGGTCATTATGGGCTGCAGCAGATGTCATGCTCCACCCGATTGGTCCACAGAAGAGACATTTGCAACTCTGTAGTGATTCTTCTGTGGTCGAAGTGGGCCATGGTGGACTTTGGTGACTCAAGCACACTCCGGCTTCTCTGCTCTGACTGGAGGCAGAGCCAGGAGAAGTTCACCTCTACTCAGGCAGCTGAGGTTGTTACAGGATAGACAGGGTCTTAGCATCACAGTTGCTTGTCAGGAAAACAGAATTTCTCATAAGTCTGAATTTGATCTTTTAATCAACACTGTGCAAAGGAGGTGACCGTTTGTAATGTAAGTTTCAGTTTCATGACTGATAGATGAGATCTAGCTGTGTATTGTATTAATGAAGGAGTGAGTTGCACTGTAAAATGCCCGTGTCTTTCAGTAAAGTTGAAGGCAGAAGAAGCCTAGGGAGTTTACATGCACTCAAAATGCAGAGCCCAAAAGAGGACTAAAAATCCCAGGGAGGGAGAGAAATCAACATTATTAGGCAGTAGAAAGGGCTGCATGTGGTCAGAGTCGAAGGGAAAGGATGCCATCGTAATGAATGTTCTTTGTCCATTGGGGGTAGGTCAAGAGAAAGTGGGCCTAAGTGAGAGCAGGATGATTTAAGGTAAGAAAGCTGCTTCTTCACTAGGTTCTGGGGGCTAGTGTCTCTTCGGCATGGTCTCCGGGGAAGATACGTTATCAGTCAGGTGTAGCTTGTTTTCGTTTTAGTAAACACTTTCCCCGAGGTACTCAGCTCTGTCTGTCTCTTTCCATCTTCCAGCTGGACATAGTGAATACATACAGCATCTGAAGGCAGTATTCAGCTGGAGAAATTTAATCTTACTGTAGGGTATTGAATTTCTGATTAGAATGCTCACTTGTTCTTCGTGCTACATATTTTGGGCCTTGGGCTAATTTGAATAGAGTATTACCAGTTGAATACTGCCTGAAGATGGGAAGATGGTGTAGGAGACATTTCCTGCTTTCCTTTATGTCCCACATTCTATGGGAATTGTTATTTATTCACTCATTTTATTGAAGCACAAACCCAATTAATGTCTTTTATTTAAGTAATGTTGGTTGGCACTTCTATATTTAGTCTTTAGATTCTCTCCTTTTAAGGTGGTATGTATAAAATAACTCAATTTGTATAAAAATATTTGTGTATATTACATAGGTAGCCATAAAGGGGTATGTGGAAGATGACCAAGAAAATGTTAATGGCTTATACATAAAGAAGGTAGAATTTCATGTGACCTTTACTTTTTTATAGTTTAAAAAAAATTTTATAACAAGAATGTGTCACTTATACAATCAGAAGAAAAACAAAACTATAAGAAAGCTACTGAGAAGCAAATACAACTGGCCAAATATAAGATTAGCACTGTGTTTCAAAGAGTTGAAATAATTTGTTCAGGATTCAAGCCTAAACCAGACTCCAAGCCATGTGACAGACATAAAAAAGCCAAGACAGTGTCTGTCCCTGTGGAGCTAATGATCTGATTGTAGAAAAGAATCACTTAGGCCTGAAATACAAATTTATAAAGCTAGTGGGAGAAACAGGAAGAACCTTAGAAAGTCTGTGAAGCAGTCATGGAGCACTTCCAGGTGATGGAAACTTGAGGAAAGCAAAACCTAGATGGTTCTGGAGAAAGGGCAGAGTACTGTCAGCAGAAGGTACAGCATAAACAAGGCCTCAGAGGTAGGGACATATTAGACAAGCGTAGCAGAATCCTTTGTTGACATGTTAATTTGTGTTTCGAAACACAAATTTTCTCCAGATATTTTCTTGTAAAACTGAAAGTAGAAGTTATCTGAAGGCAAAAGACATTACTAGCATTTTGTTTCAAATAGCCTCCCTTTTTGCTCCAGGAAAAAAAGGAAGTGGCTCGTGCCTTTGTAGAGGATATAGGACTTTTGGAACAGAAGACCAGCCCTTGTGTGTGTTTTGGAAGGCAGCTGCACCTGTTCCTTGAACCCTTGCAGTGCCTCTGGGATGTTCTATGACCTTGGTAATGAATAATGGCATGGTACTTCTGGGAAAGAGTGACCCTGGACTCTGGTGCCCAGCCTTGGCAAAGACCTGATGCTAAGGAAAAGTTTCTCACACCTTCACAGAAAACAGAATTCCAAAGTGGTAAGGAAAAATATGAATATTCATGTGCAGACACCTGTGAGAATATATTTCCTTGACCAAGTCTGTTAGCAAGTCAGTTTCCCGAGCTACCAAATAAATGGGCATGTTGAGCTCCTCTAGTTCTAAAATTCACTGAATCCATGACATTGAAATGCCTGAACAAGATACCATTTTATTTTCCTGGGAAATGCAATGAGGAGGGTGTAGAAATCCCACTTAAGAGATCGACTGAGAACCTGCTTAATGTTTTCCAGCAGGAAGTAAGAAGATGCTGTGTGGTAAATGAATCTGCCTTTTGAATCTTCTAAGCCAGCAGGATCTGATACCTGATCAAATGAGCATTGTTTCTTCTTTCTTGTAAAATCAGCTAAAATGAGAAAACTCAGGTGTAAATTCCCATCACAAACTGAGAAACATTCCCCTCCCCTCCCTCCCCCAGCTTGCTATCTTTTCATTTGTGCCCTTTAATTGTAGATTCTCGCTTTCAACCAAAAGGGTTCTGTTGCAGAGAGAGAGAGAGAGAGACAGAGAGATACACAAAGAGAAAAGAAAATTATTTCCTAGACTTGAATATTTAGGGATGAACTAATCCTTCTGAGAGGGGAAAAATATGATTCTGTTTTGAAGGGAAAATAAATGTCCTTCAAATCAACGTGGAAACGGAGACTCAAGGAACTGAGGTTCACATCTGCTCTTAATGCAGCTTTTGAAAGATGGAGACTGAGACAATAATGATAGATCAGACATGGTGTTCTGCTTAGAAATTGCAATTCTAAATGTCATACGCTCTGAGCATCTCTTGCTCCCCCCATAATTCAAGACAATTCACAGGAGATAACTTATTTTCTCTGCCATAATAATATTCTCTAGCTTGTGTCCCACATAAACAACACTGGTTACTGCTTTAAGCAATACCTTCTCTGTTTTCCCATACCACTTAAGTCAACAACCTTTTTCTTTGTCAGATGAATCCCAAGCCCCTAACCTGAATTTCTCTGCAGATGCACTTCCTATTCAGAGTCTTCAAGTTATTAAAGAGCAGGTCAGCATTCCCCTGTTCATACTGTAGTTTTTCATGGCTCTGGACAAGATGGGAATATTTTGTATCTCTCCCTCCCTTGAAAAAGTCTCTTGCTTAATCTTTATCATGATGTGCTTTCTTCCTCTCCAAACTGGTGATTTTTCCAAGTGTGGCTTTTTTTTTCTCTTTTTATTAATCTTTGCAGATTCCAATCCAGTCATCTCCTTACTGAAATGAGAAACCTGGTATTCACATCACTCAACACAGTTGGTTTAGGAGCTCGGCAAAGATTAAAAACATAGGAAGACTTGCATGAAACCTAGAGGGAATAAAGAGGTTGCTGCTAATGTGTTTCTTCATTGAACAGAGCTCATCACACATTTGGAAATAAAAAGAAAGCGACTGTTCAAAGACTCTGAGAAAAGTGCTATTCGAGACATTTTATCCAAGGATTTTATAGAAGACAAAGAATGGCCCAAAGTAAAATGTGACATCACTGTAGATGATCCCATGAATTCGCTCATTAATGCTGGCTGCCTGACAAAGAGAAGCCAGGGGACGAAACTGTTCCTCGTAAGTGAGGCTGGCTCAGGAAAGAAGGAAATTCTCTGGGCAGAAAGACAGAAATATCTATACTTTATGTGCTGAAAGGTGCTTGCTATTTGTAGAATATTTAGTTAGTACTTTGCATCCTTCTGGATCCTTAGAATTTTCCCTATAAAAATCAGCTCCAATGACCCTGGAACTAGGTAAGGAGGACCCTCTGAAGATAAAGTGCCCCTGAATTAGCACAGAATCAATAAACTGAGCCATCTTTAGAATCCAGCCCTTGAGATGTTCTGCATTTGTGTGATTCAATGAACATGGGAGTGGACACTGGATAGCTGTAGGTTTAATGTGTTTAGGATTTGTCTTTAGAACCAGATTCACAGGAATTGAATGAGTGGGTTTAAGGGAATTAAAATAGTGGCAATTAAGACAGTAATTGCACAGCTACACATGAAGTATCTATACATGTTCTTTCTGGGTCCCACAACAGTCTGTGAAGAAGAGATCCTTGCCACTATTTTATATAATGACTAACTGCTGTTCAGAGAAAGGCAGTGATATTCCCAAAGTCACACAGCTTTTCAGTGTTAGAATGGAGAATCCTTTCCAAATTTCTTAAAGCCTTTACTGTATGCAAGGAACTGCAGATGATTTCAGGAAAAAAGGAGTAAGACTTCAGCTCTGTGCACTGGAAGATGTTATTTTGGTAAACATTAATGTCAAGTAATTAAATCACTTGCAAGGTGCAGTATATAGAGAATGAGGCTTTGTGAACACTGGCTTTGACTTTGATACATTTGGATAAACATGCTCTGGTCTTTCCAAGACCAGCTCCCTACAATCTCATGCTCACCAACACCTTCCAAAGAATAATTTCGTTTCCTGTGCATGTGATACACCTTAGTTACTATAAGTAGAAATCTAAATCTACACAAATTAACGTGTGTGTGTGTGTGTGTGTGTGTGTGTGTTTGTGTCTGGTTTCTGTATCAGCAGCTCCCATTTGAGGAGGTCTGTCCATCCTGATACAGATCTGTTAGGAACTCATTGACTTCTCTCAGCACACTCAAGACCAACCTACAGGTCATACAGGGAGACCCTTTGTCTGAGGGCTCTTTTCCTTTCACACCGGCCTGGCTTTGCTACATATTCTTTCTTGGAGTAATCAAAATCAAAACATTAGCAGCACAATAAGTACAATGATGATTGCTGTCATTGCCTAAGGTGTCATATGTGCTGGCTACTCGGCTAGGCCCATCATGACTTTATCTCATTTAACTCTTTCGAGTCCTCCCTAAGAGGCTTCTGTTTACTGTAGTGGAGGCTTGCAGAAGTCGTTACTTCAAATCTTTTTTTTTTTTTTTTTGATAGGGAATTAATCCTAGGGGCTTCACACTGAATTGTATCCCCAGTCCCCATTTATTTATTTATTTTTTTATATTGAGCCAAGATCTTTCTTGCTGCCCAGGCTGGTTGCAAATTTGCAATTCTCTTGCTTCAGCCTCCCAGAAAGTTGGATTACAGGTGTGCATCACCATACCTTGTTATGTCACCTGGAATCTAAGTGATACAGTGAGGCTTTGCGTCCAGATCCACATTCCTTTGACTATGACAGGATGCAAGTTTTGTCTTAACTACTCTCCCCCAATATGGCCTTTGTGGCTAACTATGTGGTTCCCTGAAGAGACAGCTTGGCTTCAGGTTATTTTGGGGAACATGTGCTCATTTTGCCTGTTTTCAGAGGTTTTCCTCTAAGGGAGTGCCTCCAAGATCCTGGTGAACTCTGGATGTATGGACATACATCCAGGTGTTTAGGCCATGAAACTGTTGATTAGACTCAAGCTCTTCTGTGAAAGGAAGGGAGGGAAGAATGGAGAAGCAAGAAGACATGGGAAGAAGACCTGGGCTAGGTGGCCAGTTCTCCCTTCCTGACTTCTCTCTGTAATGGTGCAACCTTCCCACTCAGCTTCATGGATTCAGAACTCCAGGGATCAGCTGACCCTGTGTCCTCGGAGAAGGTCCTGATAGCACGTTGTTGCAGAGCCATGCCCGATAAGTTTCTCCAGCACCAAACTTACGATGATGATGATCACTACTTGCAACAACTTAGATTTATAAAGCAGCTTTCTCTGAACAATCTCTTTCTTTAAGATTATCTATTTGGGGCAAGGGATTTAGCTCAATGGTTCTGGTGCCTACCTTGCAAGTACAAGGTCCCTAGTTTGATCCCCCATAACCATATACAACAGTGCTGGGCATGGAGACTCACGCCTGTAATCCCAGCACTAGGGAGGCAGAGGCAGGAGGATTGCTGTGATTTACAGGCTCATCTGGGCTACATAGTGAGCTCAGAGCCAGCCTGAACAGCAAAGTGAAACCTCATCTCAAAAAAAAAAGAATCTCATTCATCCTCATAGGTCCTAATGGGTGAGGAAGAGACAATATCATCACTTTTGCATTATGAATTATCATGATCAACTTTTTATTACAGTGTCTATTTCCATGTGGAACTGTGTAAAGTACTATATAAAGCATTCTTTTTAGGGCCTTTAACATGTCAAAATGACTTTATTGTGACATTGGTATTATTTTCCCATTTCATAGCTGAAGAAATGGAGTCTTACATAAGTGACTTGCTTTGAAGCTTATATGGATTAAGAGAGTAAAACATGGTCCCTCCCTTCAACAAAAAATAGCATTACAAGTAAGTGGTCATCGTTAGCACTTTCTCTGTGCCAGACACTGTGCTAAGAACAGTGCAGGCGTTGCCACTGTTAATCATTTTAACAACTCTAAAGTTCATTGGACTTCAGTCAGCCATTATTTTTTCCACGAGTGGATGAGGCATAGAAAGTTTGACTAACTTGCCCAATGCCACATATCTGGTAAGCAGTTGGCTTTGAGAAAAAGTTGTGAAAGAGCCAGGTTGTCTAAGTTGGGTTCCAGTTCCAACAGTTTCCATGAGAAAATGGGAATAATTTAAGTATCTACTTTATGGAGTTATACTGATAATAAATGCAGTGATACATGTAAAGAGTTTAAAGTTGTCAAATGGATGTACCTTGAGGATGTTCTCATAAGCAAAATAAACAGGTCACATGTGTAAATATTGTATCTTTGCTCTGGTATGAGAAAATGAAGTTGCAAATGAGTTGTAGTATGTACAGTTGATATTGTGAAATAGAAAATATTTAAAAGGGAAGAGAATGTAGGAATTAATAATGAGGGGAAAATTAATGTGGTAATAATAAAGAAAAAAGGAAACAAAGATTATGTATTTAGGGTGTGGGGAGTTGCAGGGTGGGGAGAAAGGGGAAAAATGAGAATCAAGAGTTTAGAATTATACCTGGCATGTGTTGACTACTAGTCATATTAGAGATTCAAATTCAGGAACCCTTTAGAACTATTCTCATTTCTTGTGCCACAAATAATTCTAGAGGCAGAAGAAGTAACATTTGACTGGATTCTTGGAAGGACAGTTGATGGCTTTGTTATGGCAATCTACTTACAGTGAAGATGACAGATATCTTAGATATTGCATCCTTGGATATTGTATCTAAGGATCCCGATATCATGGGATCAAGTGGACTTTTTATTGCTTTATAATTGACACAAGAATTGGGACATAGAAGCCTGAGCTTCTTTAGATCTTTTCCCATCTAGAGGTCATATAATTTATTTTGTTAGAAGATGCATAGAAACTTGGCCAATCAGAAACTAAAAGATTATTTTTCCTGAGGCGAATTCAGAACTGTTCTTCACCATATGCACAAATGAATTTTTTTGAATATTTAGCAATATGAACATGGACTTGTCTCTTTATTGAAAACAAAAATTCTATGAAATACTGCATTATCTTTAAGGAATTTAGCCAAACTAGTTGAGTATGGGAAGGCAAGTTTTGCCTCAAAATAAAATTTATGACTGATCTCTGAAATATTTATTTTAAAAGGCATTTGTCAATTATTTAAAAGGCATTTGTCAAATATCTTTTCTGAATTCTTGAAATCTATTTCTATAAACAAATTCCTATTGTTTTCCAATATAATTAAAAGAGAAGTTTACTTGGAATGTGTATTGAAGCAAAATATGGTCTATGCTTACCATTTGGGCAGGAAAATTTATAAGCATGTGTCAAATTGGTACAGATACAAGAAAAAGGGAATAAATAAGTGATGTCCAACTGATTTTTTTTGGGGGGGGAGTCTTATGTGATAAAGCTGACTAAGTTAAGTCCCAATTTTTTTTTATTTAGACAACAGATATTATAAAATTTAGTTACACTGAAGAAGAGGTATTCTTTCTGCAAGAGTATTAGTTGCCCTCTGGTGAAGATGATCCAGCAAGATGGTTATTTTGGGCATGATTATCCCTACTTTACAGATGATGAGATTTAAAGTTTTGAGATTCAATATAACTTTCTAAGGCGGTAAGACCAGGATTTGGACCTGGATATATTTGCATCTCAAATCTGTACTTTGAATTACTGTGTTATCTTGTTATACTGTGTACTGAGTAATACGTACTGGATTTGAACCCACTTTCCATGATTTGATAGCTCACATCACTGTATAGGACTTAGTGCTTTTCCAAAAATTTATCTGTTCTCTCTGAGGAGCTTTATTCTTTGGAGATAGTCAGTTGCTACATTTCTTTTATATGGAAGGCAAGCATCCAAGAGATGCAATTTGAAGCCAAGGCTTTCATGCTCAATTTAAATCAAGTTTCTCTAATACATACCATTAGACTGCAGATCTCTGTAAACTCAACACAAATAATTCTGACTTCCTACTCGATACTAGATTAATCTGTACATAATTAATTTTAATGTAGCTAAAGTAGAGAGGGAGTTCACTGAATTTTTTTTTTAAACATTTGGCAATAGACTTTTCATGCTCCATCGCCTGCTACTATCTAAGAATAACACTTCTCATTTGATATATTTGGATGTGGAAAGATGCAGGAGAAGCAGCACTTTTATAACCAAAAGAATCCTGGAGCTCCCCTCTGCCTCTGTGGGGCTCCAGGGGATTTAACTACGGTCTTCAGTGGGAGCCTGAGAACAAGGTTATTGGTCCTGCACTTGCCAGTTGGACGAGTTTCTCTGTTTCTCAGAGCCTCATTCCTCCCTAGTATAGTGTGCTTGCTCTTCTCTGCTCTGCCTGTCTCCCAGGGAGGTAATGAGGATCAGTGGGAGAGCACGCACAATTGTTTAGAAAACTACCCGGAAGAACTACAGGAGCTTGCAATAGAATTATGATAATGTCCGGAGGGGCGTGTCCTAGTCCTGGACACGCCCTCTCCCCTTCCTCGCTTGCTTCCTGCTTTTCCTACAGTTCTCTCCCTTTCCTACCTCTCTTTTATCCTCTGCCTCCTGCTGGAGTTTATGACCTTGGCTAATGAGACAAATATGGCTCCTCACATCAAGGGTGGGGAATTAAGGCCTGATTATAGCCCAATTTAATTTTCATGATCTCTTGAACAAGTGAAGGAATGCCTGGGAAGCAGGCTGCTCTTGGCCTGCTGCCGGCCCAGCCTGAGCCGGGGCAGCCGTTACCCAGCCTGGCTCATCGCACTCCTGGTAGACATTTCAATTAAAAGTCATTACCCTTCCTTCCATTCCTTCCTCGGCAGAGGCAGACGCCAGCCTTGGGTTTTAGTCCCTGTTCTTCCACTTAACAAGCAACCTTGAACGAGTCATTTAACTTCTCTAAGCCTTAATTTCCTCACTTATGAAATGGGGATATTGATGATACCCGCCCTGCCTTTCACATAGCATTTCTAAGGATTGTATCAAATTCGTAGAAGTGAAGGTGACTTTAAACTGGCAAGTTCCACATGATTTTTTTTCCCTAGCATGTTAACCATTCTTATTTTTTAAATGAATTTTTCCAAGTCAATATTCTCATGAAATTTTGGGTAGCATATTTGCTGTTTCTAACTCCCCTGTAATTATTGGAGATCTAGAATAAACACTTTACAAGACTCAGATTAATTAATTAATTTATTTATTTTGAGACAGGGTCTAGCTTTGTAGTCAGGCTGGCCTTGAGCTCAGCCTCAAATTTACAGCAATCCTCCTGCCTCTGCCTCCCACGTGCTGGGATTACAGGCATAAACCATAACGCCCAGCACTGTGGTATGTGGTACTGATTGCTGCTGGGTGTATGTCTCCAAACCCAGTATTATATATGGTTAACCAGGAATTGAACCCAGGTCCTTGTGATTGCAAGACAGGTGCCAGAACCACTGAGCTAAATCCCCGGCCCCAAGGCTCAAATTTATTAACATGGAATACTATATATCACACATGTAAAGTGTTAAGACTAATGAAGTAGACCTTTATAGGAGATAGAATTTCACACAGACTTATTCTTTTTTAGTTAGTACCTTTTCTTGATAAATAGGAGTGCTGTTTTTCCTGTCTGAAGTCTCCCATCATTTCTGGGAATTTCCTGTGTTCACAGAATCTTGCAAATGGTTGGGATCCATCGCTGGAATCTCTCGTCTCTTTTGTATGGTCACAGGCCCTATTTCTCCAGGCACTTGGCCAATATGCTTTTCACTTACTAAAATATCTTAACTGTTTGCACCTTTGTCTTCTTCCAAGAGATAGTAGCTGAATTAATTTCACTCATGGTTGCTGTTTTGTGTCTCTTCTGTCTTATACTGTCTGAGATTGAAGAGTCACTTGCTGTATCAGCTGTTTCTATGAGGACCTTTCTGCCCACACAATTCTTACCCCTACCCCTCTTTATTATTATCAATAATTTTGTTAGAAACATTTTATTTAAAAAAATCTACTTATATCATTGGCAAGCAATCCTCTTCTCCTTCTCTGATATCCTCAGCTTTTAAAAAACTATGTATTTTCTTCCTAGATCATATCTCCAGTCTGGAGGTTTACTAAACATTAGTAAACATTAGACTCTAGAACTGAGGTGGCCCAAAGATTGTTCTCTTTCTGTCTACTCTAATTCCAAGTAAATTTGTTCCTTCCAATCCAAGAGGGACCCAGATATTCCAGTGCCTATCATAGATTAAGTAGATCTTAGGATTTAAGTTTTCGGGAAGGGACTAGGTGAGACTCTCCTGCAGTGCTAGGCAATTACCTGGACAGCAGGACCAGAGGTTAAAGAGGGCAGGAGAGAGCTAGGTCTGGAACTGTAACACTGAGACTGGATCCCAGATAAAGTGCAATGCTGCTCCTTTAGGAGTGCATTTATTTGCCTACTTACAAAGACCAAGGAAAGGAGTGCACAAAGCCTTTCTCCTCTACTTGGAAGATTTCAAGAACTGAGAATAAAGAGCCGTCTTAGCAGCATCAGTTAGGGGATGATATCTGACCCTGAACTGATTCTTATCATTAGAGCTATCTTAACATTGAGGGCACAGCCATGACTCTGTAGATAGGCTGGAGGAGGCAGACAACTATTGGAAGATGAGAGAGGTAGGGGAGGAGAATGCTTTCAAAATATAATCTCCTTGAATCTCGATAACTTGATTTTTTGTGCTGAAAGTTTCACTGTTTGAATTAAAAGAGACAATGATCAAGGTTGAGGTCCAATGAGTTCCAAAATAGCAGTCTGAGTGGTTTACAGAAGTAAATACAGGACTCATACATGTTCTCTTGATTTTGTTGTCCCTAAAAAAAAAAATTGTCTCAAATCAGAAACTGAGACAAAGACTTGAGATTCAAGCAATGAGTTTGGAGATGATTCTGGGAAGTGAGAGTGAGAGAGTGAAATAGGACACAGGGACAAGGGCAAGTGAAATCTGATATCAAGATACATTCAGAAAGCACCAAGTGGGCAACCAGACCACTGAGGTCTCTCAAGGTCATCCAGACTGCTTACTGGAACAGAGTTCCTGAAAGCCAGGAAGCTGAAGGCTTTCTTTACTGTCTTTCATTCCTCATTGATTGAGGGATTTTTTTTTTTTTTTTTTTGAGATGGTCTCACTTTGTAGTTCAGGCTGGCCCTGAGCTCAGCCTCCAACTCACATCACAATCCTTCTGCCTTTGCCTCCTGAGTGCTGAGATTACAGGCGTGAGCCACCACGCCCAGAACTGTGGTATGTGGTACTGGTTGCTGCTGGGTGTGAGTCTCCACACCTAGTATTGTATGTGGTTACTGGGGGATTGAACATGGGCTGTTGTGCTTGCAAGACAGGCGCCAGAACCACTGAGCTAAATCCCTGGCCCTGATTGAGAGATGTTTTTGGGAGCCTCAGTTCCTCTGTATTTTAAAATGAGAGCAGTGGTTGGAGGGGACAGATCCATCAAGTCAACAGCTCAGTCTGAATGCATGTAGAAAGGTCTGTTGCGGCTACAGCTGGCATTTGAGACTTCAGATGCATGTAAAACTGAGTACCACCCATGTGCACTACTGACACCTTAAAAAATAGGGGAATCTTAAAGAAAGAAGTAAGAAACTAGGGAAGATATTGAAGACATTTGACCAATAAATAATATAGAAGAAAATTAATAGATGTGGAAAAACAATTTAAAAAAATCTCCTCATCATCAACAGTGACATGATAAATGACTAAGGGAAAAATTCCTGTGAGGTAAATACACATTTATATGACAATAAGTCCCAATTTTATTTCTTTGATTCAACTTATACTGTGTAATACACACCAACATACCCTATGGTTACTCAACATCTCCCCTGAAGAGACAAATGAATGTTTCCAGATTAACACAAATAAATATGGAATTGAAGATTCCTTCTCTACTTCCCATCCCAGCTCGCTCCCTTCTCAATTCTGCCTCCCTCGGTTGGCACAGTCATTCACGTCATTGCTCTGGCTCAAAGCCCTGGAGAATCATCTGATCCCTTGATTATGTTGCACCTAATCTACTAGTTGGTTTTATTTTCTATTTGTACCTCGTATCTGAATGCATTTCACTAACATAGTCCAAATCATTACCATTTTTTAAAATTTCCAGATTACTGCCATACCTTCTTGTGACAAAATAAGACTTACACATTTTCTCTTTGCTGCCAGTTTTGATATTTGGTCTTCGTCCGCTGGTTCTTGACACGCAGCACCAAGACTTTTGTATGCTCTGAGTGATAGGAGTGTGTGAGGCAAAACTTCTAAATCTCTTGGCATTTCCAAGATGATGGGTAGATCTTTTGCTCTAATGAAACGACCATTGGTGGGTCCTAGGTGCCTCAAATGGGTGCTGGTTACCAGGGAAACCAACCCATGTTGAGGAAGATTCATATCTATTTTAGGAGCTGTGCAGCAAAGAGAGAGCCTGAAGGTCAAGCTCATTACCAGTGACCAATGATTTAATCCATCATGCTTATATAATGGAAGCTTTATGTAAACCTGAAAAGTACATTGCTGAGGTTACAACGAATGACAGAGCTCTTCCCAGCATGGAAAGGTGACAGTTACTCCACATCCATTCCCCCATATGTGGCCCTATGCATTTCTCTCATCTGCTTATCTGTCTGTACTTTTTGCTATATTCATTAAATGAATGGGTAAATATAAACATTTCTCTGAGTTCTATGAAGCAATCTACCAAATTAATTAGACCCCAGGAAAGGGTTGTTGGAAATCAAATTTCTAGCTAGCTAGTCAGAAGCACCGATCACAACTTTGGTGCTTACAACTGACATCAGATGTAGAGACAGTGGAAGTAGGATTTCAACATGTGGGATATAGAACTACCTCCAGAAAAATAGCACAAGGATTATGTTAAATTATAGGACATTCTGAGCCTGATGGAAAACTGACTGTTCTGTTTAAACAAATCTCCACATGTCTGGTGTCAGAATTGTGTTGAGGGACTTTGAGATTAGAGAGAAATTTAAATCTCCAATCTAGGTTTTCCATCTCTCTTTTTTTCCCCCACATAATCTATTCTTAACATAAAGCCAGAGTGGATCTTTTAAAGGTCTCCAGTAGTTTTTGTTATTCCCTAGTCCCAACTCCTCTATTGATATTTAATAAAATATGAAAATTCTTACCATGACCTGAAAAATCAACGTGATGTACTTTCCCCTTCTTTCATCTTCTCTTGCTGCATCTCCTTCACCATCACTTCTGCCTTCTTGTTTCTTCACACTCTAGTCTACTCGCACTACAGGGCCTTTACATACAATGGTACCTCTGCCTCAAATTCAGTTCCACCAGAATTTTAGGTTAATCTGCTCTAATTTCTAAATACAATTTATTTTCTAAGCTGACATAATTGTGAGAGCACGATGAGGTGTCATTAACAAACCTGTCAGTAAATGTCAGTAAGTGGTAACTATCCCAGCACATACAATTACCTTGAAATGTTTTATAGACTGCTCTTTTACTTATTTTTGGTCTCACATCAAATGTAGTACTCTTAAAAAGACTTCGTTTGCCACACTCTCTTGCTCAAGTCTATCCTTTAACTTTCCTGACTATCCTTTTTGTTCATTACACACACAGTTTCTGAAATTGTATTATATGATAATTTAATTATTCATTGAACACTTTCTCACTAAACCATGAGCCCCACAAAGGCAGTGACTTGGTCACCACCATATCTTTGTGACAAAGAGCACAGATTAGAGGCACAATACTTTTTTGTTCAATGCATGGTCAGAGTTCTTCCACAATACCCTGCTCCATTTTCCTGCCTCATCTTAGATGAACTCAGCCTGATAGAACTCCGTGTCAGGCCAGCAGAGCAGTAAAAAAGAGAATAGAATTGGCAATGGCTGTGGTAGCTGGACTTGTCATGCATAGTATGATTAGATTATGTATCATTGTTACATCTGTATATATCCTTTGAAGTATGGTAGAAGAAACATGACTGTTGATAGCCAGAGAGCAGTCATTGGCCTCCAGGAAAGGCATTGAGCAGCCAGGTCATGCAGGGTGTCAATCCCCAGCCATTCTAGTTGAGATCAAGGATGGTTCCGAACCCAGAGTGAGAGACCTGGATTTCGTGGCAGAATGCCTTTGGAAAGGCAAAGTTTACTAGGTTAATGTGACCTCAAGAATGATTGATTTTTGGGCCGGGGAGTTAGCTCAGTAGTTCTGGTACCTGTCTTGCCAGGGAACTGGGTTCAATCCCTGGGAACTGCATACCATACTGGGCGTGAAGACTCACGCCCAGCAGCAACCAGTACCACATTCCACAGTGCCAGGCGTGGTGGCTCACGCCTGTAATCCCAGCACTCGGGAGACAGAGGCAGGAGGATTGCTGTGATGTGAGTTTGAGGTTGAGCTCAGGGCCAGCCTGAACCACAAAGCAAGACCCTGTCTCAAAAAAAAAAAAAAAAAAAAAAAAAAGAATGATTGATTTTCCAGTTAGGATATATTCCTTTTACTTTCTAATACTTCATTCTTTTTCTTGGTGCTCATATTAGGATTTATGGAAAATTATTTCTATGATTGTTAAAGCTAGAGTTGAGAGAAGGTCATGTCACTAGAGTTGAATTAAGTGGTCAAACTGAAAAAAAGCTTTGGTCTAGAAAATGGGAATGGAAAAAAAATCTTAGTGACTTGAAAATCAGAAAATTTATAGTCTAGGCCAGTTTTGACCCTAAATTCTTGGTGACTTCAAGGTATTGCTCTATTTCATCTGTTAACTTAGGGATGGAGGTTAGATTAATCTTAAAAGATTTTGTCAATTCTGAGAAAAATCACTATTCATCGTCTGATGATTCTTTGCAATCCAATAAATATTTATCAAGACTCTTATATGAGCTTGAAACTCTACGAGGTTGTGTAGGATAGAGGAATGATAGTTTCTGCTCATAAGAGGCTTTTTGTCTGGTGGGGAAGGCAGGCAAGTACTCTGCTGAGTAATCGAGCACCTGAGGTCTGGATTAGAAGTTCAATTCTAGTATATATAGTTGATATTGTGAAATAGAAAATATTTAAAAGGAAATAGGGTATTTTCTATTTCACAATATATAACATACAATTTTAGGGCTGATTTACATCAAATTTTATGTATATGAGGGGGCGGTAGGGTGGGTAGGGCTATGGGAAAAAATGAGAATTAAGTTGTGTCTTATACAGGTACAAATCCCCATTATGGAGTGCAATCATGATGTGTATATGTAATGTACCAATAAAGATTAAAAAATTAAAAAAAAAAGGAAAGAGGGTGTGGGGGTAAATAACAAGGGGAAAAAGAATGTGATAGTAATAAAGAAAAAAAGAAAGAAAGCTTATGTATATAGGGGGTGGGGGTGCAGCGTAGGGGGAGGGGAAAAATGAGAATCAAGTGTCATATTCTGGTACTAACTCTCAGTGTTGAATGCAATGATGATATGTATTCATAATATACCAATAAAGATTTGAATTAAAAAAAAGTTCTCACAGGCTCCGTGGAACATTAGAGGAATATGTTGATTCTATTTATTGGAGTCAGGAAAATACAGGAAGTGCTGTTTGAGTTGAGATTTTTATGGGGGACTATAGCAGAGGAGGAGGAATGATCCCTGCAGGGGGAGGAACATCTGTAATAAGGTCTAAGAAGCATGATAGACCATGGTAAACCAGGAGTACATTTTAGTTCTTAATCCAGATAAGGACTCCTGACATATAATGTACTACTGTGAGGATTCAATTGGTTGGGATCATATTAACAAAGAATTTAACCACTTTTTTCCTTAAAGTATTTGTAATCAATGAATTAGGAATCTTTTAGGCAGCAAGTAATGGACTTTCCATTCTGTGGTGGTTTAAATGATAAAAACATTTCATTTTCTCATAGAGCAAAAAGTGTGTCAGAGATAGTTCAATCCAGTTGGGTGTAGGGTCTCAATGTCTTCACTGACTCAAGATCTTTCAATTCTTATATTTTTATTGTGTTGAATTTTCTTGGGTTTTTTTAAGGCTTTTTTTCCCTCATGGTCAAGAGGCTAATGTTAGGTACAATTAAAGATAATTCCCTCAATTCTAAGTGACATAATATAATTATAGTTTATAGTTCTTTCTTTCTTTCTTTCTTTCTTTCTTTCTTTCTTTCTTTCTTTCTTTCTCTTTCTTTCCTTCTTGGCTCTCATTCTTTCTTATTCTTTGAGACAAAAATCCTCTTATGAGAAGAAACTATCATTCTTCTATATTGAACATTAGAGGAATAAGTCTCTATATTATTTGAGAATATAGCTTATATTTTGCTATATAGTGCAGTCTGGCCTCAAACTCCCTGCAACTCCCTTGCCTCAGCATCCTGATTGCTGGGATTATGGGTAAATGCTGCCACACCTGGCTGCTTAATCACCTGTTATGCTTTACTAACTAGATCCCTCCTGAAAGCTTAATGTGATCATAGGTAGAGGTTTAGGGAGCTGATTTGTTTATTGGGGCTTGCAGTTGATTTATTGTTAAGAGGGTTCTCGTCAAAAGGGTAGGTTAGTGGGGGCATGATGCAGAGGGTGTATCTCCCTTCCTGGCTCTGTCTGTGAGTCTGCTTCCCCACTGCCATGCCTTGAGTAGTGTCCCTGCCATGCCCCTTTGCCATGCCCACCTTCCTCAGAGCCAGTGCCTGGGGTGTGAAATGTGAGCCAGAATAAGCCTTGTCTTCCTTAGGCTGTAGGTGTCAGGTATTATCTCAATGATGAGGAAAATGACTAAAACATCACCCTCCTGCTAAGTTCACAGTTATCAGTTGCCTGATAACCAATTAGTTTTTCTTTAGGTAGTTTGCATCTTCTCCCTCAACTTCAAGACTATTATATTAATTTTCATTAAGCTGAGAGGGAAAGAGAATGGAATACCAGGCATGAGGGCTCTTTCCGTGTGAGTCCTGAAAACACTGTACAGTCCTCTCCTCCAGAGAAGGCGCATGAGTACTTACATGGAAAGTCTAATCTGATCCAGTCTTGACTGAGAATTTACCCCATGATTATGAAGGATGATCTGGAACTTGCTTCATCTATAGAAAATCCTGCTTAGTATCCCCTGTTATCATATATTCTATAGCTAATTTCATTTCCAGAGCTCTAAAACCTTTTGAAAAATATTTTACTAATGCAAGATACACATACAAAGAATCATAAATGCACAGTTTGATGAATTTTCATGAATGGCACACACTTACATGGCTTGTTCCCAGAAAAAGACAGACCATTACCTGCTTCCAGAAGCTATCTTCAAGCTACTTCAAGTCTTTTTTACATTAAAATATTTTGTGTTTTAAAATAATTTTATACTTACCAGGAAAGTTGCAAGGGATAGTATAGAGAATATGTCCTTCACTCAGTTTTCCATTGTTAACTCAGCCAAAACACAATGCATTTTTTTTTTTTTTTGAGACAGGGTCTCACTTTGTAGTTCAGGCTGGCCCTGAGCTTAGCCTCAAACTCACTCACATCACAGCAATCCTCCTGCCTCTGCCTCCCGAATGCTGAGATTACAGGCGTGAGCCACCACGTCCAGCACTGTGGTATGTAGTACTGGTTGCTGTGGGGCGTGAGTCTCCACACCCAGAATTGTATGTGGTTGCCAGGGAATCAAACCTGGGTCCTTGCACTTGCAAGACAGGTGCTGGAACCACTGAGCTAACTCCCCAGCCCCACAATGCAATTTTTAAAGGAACACAGAAACCACCAGAACTAGCCCTAGTGGACAAATCTTGGGTGCTTTGAGCAACAACATTAAGAACAGCAACAAACAAAGCAATAGATCTTAACCTGTAGAATAAAATAAATCTTGGTCATATTTATATAAATAATTGAATAAATAAATACAAAAGAACTATTCTTTCATTTATAATAAAGGAACAGTATGAAAGGTCTAATAGTTTTTGAGGTGAATCTTTTAAAATTCTTTTAATTATAATTATCAGCACACATCAATTATACAAAATAATGAGTTTCACTATGACATCTTTATGCATGTTTATAATGTGCTTTGATGTATTGCTTCATATTATCCTCTTTCTTCTCCTTTTTTATTGTTTTCTCTTTTCCTTTCTGTTCTTTTTTTCTTCTTTAAAAAGTTTTCTTTCTGTAAGGACAAGTATTTAATAAATTAGAATTCCTGTTTATATATTAATTGGGATATTAGAAACAGATCATCACTGGGCAAACACCTGGTTAATAATTGTGGAAGGAAGATTCATCAGGAGATGTTAAAAGCAGTTAGCAAAAGTGTAATAAGAAACAGAATATTTATACAGTCTCAAGGTATTTCCCTATGAAAACCTTGTTATTTCCAAGGGAGAAATAGTAGAAGCTCTCAGAAAACAGGAGCCTTCAGATACTGCCTTAACTTAATAATAAAAGTTAACATCACTAGTAATAAAACATTTTTAATTCATGTATTTCCTGATGTGAGACACTGTGCAGGGCACAATACCATTTCTGTGATAGTCTTGCCCAAAATACGTAACCTCCTTCTGTTTAATCAAGGTGAGAGACATTCTTAGAATCCTCTTAGAAAAATATCAAGGGCTGAAAGACAAAGACTGAAGAACTGGCCCAGATTTGAGGAGTCCAAGGAGACACAACAACTTGTGCAATGTGGAATCCTAAACTGGATCCTGTAACACAAAATACAGAGTAGTGGGGAAACTTGTGTTCTGCAGATTAGTTGATGGTGTAGTCATCCCTTGATATCCATGGGATTGGTTTAAGACTGTCTTTCCATACATGCATGACAAAATCTGTGAGTACCTACAATATATTGACATATAATTTATACACATCTTCCTGTTTACCTTAAGTCACTTCTGGATTACGTAGAATACCTAGTAGACTATAAACATTATGTACATAGTTGTTACAAGGTATAGTTTACCAAATAATGGCAAAACCATCTGTACATGTTCAATATAGAAAATATTTCACAAATACTGTGTATTTGATCCAAGGTTGGTTGAATTCATAGGTGGTGAACCTGTGGGCATGGAAGGTCAACTATGTATTAATTTAACTTCCTATTGGGCTGAAGATTTAGCTGGGTGGCACTGTGCTTTCCTGACAAGCATAATGTCCTGAGTTTAATTCCTGCTACTGGAACAAAATCAACTTCATTTTTAATTATTAAAAGATGCAATAATAACAAAAGCTAACATGTATGTATTTCTCACTTGTACCAGCCCCTACAGTGCGCTTTACACACATTGGTCACTATTTCCATCTTACAGATAAGAGCGCTGCAGCCCAGGTGGGTCAGACTATGTTCAGCTAGAATTGCACAGCTTGGGAGCTGTACAGCAGGAACCAAACCAGAGCCCTCTGGCTCCTAGGATACCTGGGACCTAGGGCATCTCTGTCTATTTCTTTTTTTTTT